>JAJONR010001259.1:0-164498 GCA_029582245.1 Solanum etuberosum | reverse complement strand
GCAGAAGATCAAGAATATAAAAACCATCACATTGTTAGAGGAACTTGGTCTACAACATGATGTTTAGTTGTCTTCAATTTGATAGTTCTTGTATTAATAGAGTGATGTTTTGAGTTTGATGATTCTAGTAAAAATCTTCTAACTGATTGTTCCTGTGATATTTGTTTTTGATGTTAGAAAATAGTGTTTGGTTAACTACATGATTTAAGGTGAATCTATGATTGATTTAACTGCCATAAATCAGCGCAATAAATAAAAATAGTTGGACCAACTATTACCCTACCACAATAACATAAGTTGGAATTTAGTTTGAACCAGATTTGAATGGTGAAATCGTATCTATCATTAATGAACAACATTTGAGTTATAATTTTTTAGCAGTGGGACGGGTCGAGCGGGAGGGTTAAAAGAATTTAAACGAGTTAGTACATTTAATTGGGGAAAAAATCTAACACGTAGACGTTACATAAGAAAATTAAGGTGAAACGAAGAGATTGGATATACGCCATTTTTCTTATTAACGTACAAGAACATATATAAGCTTATCTGTTTGGATGGTCGTTACGTATTGTTTTATAATATATTGTATTGTATATCATGTCGTATTGTATTATTTTAATAAATATAATGTTTGAATAAATTATATCGTTATCCGTGTTACATTGTCACACATTCATAATTTGAATTATAAACCTACAAAAATTATCGAAATGGATCTTTTCATATTACTTAACAATGAATGTAAACATATGATATAAGTAACAATCGAAATAAACATTGAATTTAAACTAGCCACAAATAAACAAGGTGAAAGTTAGGAGAGCAGAACACAAATATAACCTACTCAGTGCACATTTTAGGCCAAAATTCCGCACTTCACTCAAAAATTTCTGAAATCAAAAGATGTGCTTGATTCTATCTGAGTTTTGCTGATCGAAGCTGTTAAGGTCAGTTCATCTTCTGCAATATAAGATATGAAGTTTCTGAAAAAGGTTTTTTTTAAGTGTTTGCATTGCACATGCTGAAAATAATAAACCCTACTTTTATGGATTCAATGTCTTCATCTAGTTATTTGCTTGGCGTCAGATGTTATGACTATTTTTCTGCTTTTTCTCTATTTCATCTTAGATCTCGTGTTTGAAATTTAGAATTTTGAACTGTAACTACACCAAAAGTGAAAAATGTGTTCTTTTTGGGGCTAAATACATCGCATCTAGTTATCTTAGTACTACTCCTGGTGTTTGTTATGAGGGAACTGTATTTATTTTACGGACAATAGTGGCAACCGATATGTCCTTAGGCACGGCCATACATAAGATAGAAATCACACTTGGAAATAGTGGACAATTAGCTAGAGCAGCGGGTGCTGTAGCGGAACTGATTTCAAGAGGGGAAATCGGCCACATTAAAATTACCTTCTGGAGAGGTCCGTTTGATATCCAAAAACTGCTCAGCAACAGTCTCGGACAAGTGGGGAATGTTGGGGTGAACCAGATCTAAGCATTGGCTAGGTGAGCGTCCTGTAGTAAGAGGAGTAGTTATGAACCATGTAGACCATCCTAATGGGGTAAAGCGAATAGGACTGGTGAGGGAGGTTATGAGAATGGCTTCTACGACTATCAAATATTGGCGGGCAGTTGATGTGGCCAGCATCAATTTGGTACATACACAAACCTCGAGACTTCATTAAGGAGTAGCTGTGGCCTTCGGAAGGACGAAGATGCATTAAGGAATAAGAGTTAGCTGTAGGACAAGTAGAAGTGAATGGAGGGAGTAAATTATTGGGCTGATATCTAAGTTTTTAACTGCTCTATGTATAAGGGGAATTGATAATGTTGCTCTACTAATATCTAACTTAAGCTTTATCATATTTTTGTAGAAAGTTTCTGCTGAATTAAAAATCTCCATTCCTCTTCAATTCATCCTCTTTACAAGGTCCCTGCAGTACGTAGCTTTAAGAAAGGGGGATTCTTGTATAGTTTGTGCAATTTAGTATTGCATAACACACATGGTCATTGTTCAGACTAGTGAAAATAGTAGTTCATCAATGACTTTTCCTTTTCTTGGTTTCCCATCTGGTGTCCAGTACCTACATTGGAGTCCGACTAAATTCAGATACGGTCTGAAAATTCCACATTGGGGGGTATAGCGTCTCCTAAAAGGTGATCCACACTTGAGCCCCGAGGCCCCTGGTTATAACTTTGAGATATGTCTTTATGGTCATCTGTTTGTATAATTGAAGCATATTAAGAGATCTAGTAGCTGAGGAGTTAGCTTCAAAATTCTTGATGCTCGGTGATTTTTCATACAAAAATATTCAAGGTGTAGCCCATGACAAGTAATGCAAATCAAGAAGGAAATATGTGTAGACATGGGGATTTAACGCCGGATAAATATGCCTTTTTTTAAGAGTACGCAATTATGACCCTAAAGTTGGAGGACAGAAGGACAAATGTGACCTATTTACATGTTACAACTACAATTAAGTGGAATCTTTTGACCAAAAATGCACATTTTAGGCCGAAATTCCGCAGTTCACTCTCTTACTGAAAGCACACAAAAATAAAAAATATCTGCTTGATTGTATCTCCATTTTGCTGGTCGAAGCTGTTTCCGAAAAAGGTCAGTTCATCACCTTCAATATGAGATATGAAGTTTCTGAAATTTTACAAGTGTTTGCACATGCTGTCTGGTGTATGGTTATGCATATCACATTGCTGTCACTATGCAGTGAGATTCAACCCTTTGTCTTCCAATTTGTCAAAAAAAAATTAAAAAATTAGTTGAATGTTAGAAAGTAAATAAACCCTGCTTATATGGATTCAATATCTTCGTTTAGATGTTTGCTTCTCGACTGATATGTGTTTACTAGTCTGATGCAATGACTATTTTTGTCTAATTGTGGACTTCTTGTTTTGTCTTAGATCTCGTGTTTGAAATTTAGAACTGTGACTACACCAAAAGTGAAAATGGCGAAACTACGAGAGATGCCTGATTGGTCAGACCTTCAACATGAACTGCTGGTTCTAATAGTTAGACGTTTAAATTTGATTGAAGACTACCTTATTTCGGCACTGTCTGCAAATCCTGGCACTCCGTGGCCACCAAGGACAATTTTAACAGTGACCTACCTAGGGTTCCATGGCTAATGATAGAGGAAGAGATAGAGGAAGAGGATGGTACCACCTATAAAAAATTCTTCAGTCTCTATAATGACATGATTTTGATGAAGAGGATTCCTAAAGCCAGTGGAAAACGATGTATGGAGTCTATGGGATGGCTTATCACAGTCGGAGAAACTGACAGTGAAATCAGTCTATTACACCCCTTCTCTGGTGTTCAAATCGAATTGCCCCACCAAAATACCGCTGCAGATTATGAAACCATCCACACTTCCAAACCATGGACCTTAGTAGGGAAAGCAGTTCTATCAGCTAATCCTTCATATACATCCGACTATGTTCTCATGGTCATTGAGGGGCACCGCCAGTTCCTCAGTTTTTGGAGACCTGGAGATTTGTTATGGACCAGGGTAAGGGAACAGGCCTCTTCCACATTTTTTACTGATGTGGTATATTTTAAGGGCCACTTTTATGCGATTGGTATTAATGGCGACGTCCACGCTTGTGATGTTACTGGCCCTGAACCCACTAAAAGTCATATAGTTGCACAGTTACCCCATCCATATGCAAAACAATACTATATCCTAGAGTCACTAGGATCTTTATTTGTAGTTGTGCAATCTAGTGTTGTATTAAAGTTCCCCAAAGATGATTGCGACAGTGAGCCAGAGGAAGATGAGGAGGCGGAGGAGAGGATGTACAAGTACACATGCTAGACAGCTGATTTTCTAGTTTTGCAGGTTGACTTAACTACTGGCAAAGTGACGCAAACTGGGGATTTAGGGGACAGAGCTTTTTTTCTGGGTTTTAACTCTTCTCTTTCAGTCCAAGCTTCTCAATTTCCAGGAATCAAGCCCAATCATATTTATTTTACAGATAATTATTTGGATTTATACATCAATTTTGAAGACAGAAGCGGCTTGGGGTCCTTTGACATGGGGGTGTTCAACTTAACAAATGGGAATATCCAGCCACATTATCAGGGTCTTGCCCTCACTCATGTTTGTCCTCCTATTTGGGTCACACCAACTCTGTATTAAGTAAGTCCCTTTTCTTTATTTACTCTGTTTGTTATGCCATTTGTTCTTGGTTTACCCTGTAGTCAATTGTTTTGTGTTTTTTTCAAAACATTTACAAAAGTGCAAGTAAGATTGCATACAATAAATCCTTGTGGTTCGGCTCTTCCTGGGACCCCGCACATAGCAGGAACTCAGTGCATGGGGCTGTTTTTTTTGGTTTGTTTACAACATGCCATTTACCTTCAGACTTGATTGATATATCTTTCTTCTTTTCGTATAATTGGACAAAAGTGCGTTTATTATTTGTGTTGAAATGCATTACAGCCTCAAAATCTTCTTTATGTATCGGTATTGTCTTTATTATCAAGTTTTTTACTGGATACTGTTCACGATCTAATAAAATTGAGGTGCAGTCACTATTGCGATTGATATTCTGTAACAAACTAAGGATTGTATTGATCAATAAAGCTTACAAGCAGAATTTTTCATAAATATAGCTTGTACTCATATAATTGTTAGTCTTTCTTGCTTGAAACAATAGAAGCAACAAGAAAATAGTATTTGAGATTCTTCATTTTGATGTATCCCTGTTCTTGAAAGTCATCCTTTGAAATTACTCGACCCTTATTCCTAGTGACCGATGTTACATCAACTTTCTCCTTGTAAGCACTTCCATGTCTTCTTTTCTAAACCAATTCAGCTGGAGATTAAAGTGTACTTCTTTGAATCTTGTTTTTTTTTCCCGGGCCAAAACGACCTAAAAAATGTGATGAGGCCATTGTTCTTTCCGAAGATGTTATTGGTTACTCACTAGCAGTGACTTTGAACATTTTCTGCTGCTTTTATACTCATTTCTTTGGAGTACTATTGCTGTTTTTCTCAGTGTTGCTCTTTAAAAAAACATTTATGAAGAAACTGATCTATTAGTGTCGTTTAACTTTTGTTTGAAGTGATGATCTCCGTACTTGTATAGCTTTATCCTTATTTTAGTTTGCAAACTAAAATCGATTGTCTGCCTGGTGATTCAACGATCTAAACCGATTATTGGATGAATGAGATGCAGAAAGTAGAATCAAACTTTTCATTGTTGATTAGTTTGGATGAATGAGATCCTCCTTATCCCTCATTACTTGTTATTCTGTATATATATAGCTAGCTTTTGACTGTTTATTTACCTTCACATTTCCTTTACAGGCATCCAATCCTTTGATCCATCAAATCCCGTTTCATCTGCTGATGTTCATAAGATTTTTGAGAATCTTCCCCAGAACCAGAAGCGCGATGCATGACTCAAGTTATTTTGGATGTTCAAGAAAGTAACTTTAGCAGCTAAACAAAGACAAACATCTAGTGTAGTTAGTTATATATTGTAAAGGGGAATTGTTAATGGTTGCTCTACCACTATCTAATTTTAGCTTATGGATATTTTGTTAGCTATTGTGAGACGATCGATAGTTGTATATGTTCAAACACGTCATGCATTCATTAGTTAGATGTAAATATTCGATACATATAGATTTTAACCATATTTAAAGTGTTTGCAAATTGCAAGGTTGCTCGAATACTACTATATAAGAACAAGATATTGGATGTGTTATAGGAGACACTATTAAATTTGTTAGTACTAAATAGTTAGTACTTTCTCTATCCATTTTTACTTGTTTAGTTATTTGTTCAGTTTAGAAATTAAGAAATAATTTATTATTTAGTTCTTAATTTATCTTTATTATAACCTATAATCATTTCCTAATGCATTTTCCAAAATATTGTATATTTTAAAGGTATAGTGATATAATAAGATTGTCATTTTTATTTATACTTTGTAACGGATGAATAATACATCAATTATTGATTCCAATTAGTGGGGTTAAGATTACGTATATAATTATGTTGTTCATAATTACAAGGAAGTCAAAAGGGTCTTCACAAAAGATATTCACAACCAGTCACTCTTTATCTCCTCACCTAATTAACTTTTGAAGACTATTTTTGAAAGTGAAATAAATCCTCTTTTTTTAACAAATTCTTTTTAATGAAACCATGTAATTATTTAATCTAAATTGTTTTTAAAAAAACGTTAAATTTCCTACTAGCATAGTTTCATATTTCAATGTACAAAATTGATGACGATAGACAGCAGTGGCGGAGCCAGGAATTTTACGAAGAAGATCCAAAAATTAAACAACAAAAGCTCTTTTTAAAAAGGGGAAAAATTGTTGCAAGTTAGATATTTTTAACGAATACTGGCTCATTAAAGATGTCTAAACATACATTCAAGACATCTAAAACCACTAGGCTATAACAACCTATTATGTCAAGAGTGTCCAAAATATGTTATTTAATCACTTCGTGTATCATTTTACTTGTATAAACGGTATTTTTCTACGCCCCCATAGACTGACGTCATGATTATGTCAAATGTGAAAAAATATATTATTAATTCATATATAGATTTTTATGATAAAATGATTTTAAGATAAGCTAATTTAATTTGCATACCCCATCAATATTAATATACGTTAGCCATACATGCTTATCCATATTTTGTCATGACGTCATACAATAAAATTAAATTAGAGCCATGCACAACTTGTTTAGGATCATATCATAGATGCTCATTTAATTAAGGGAATTAAGAACATGAAAGAAAAAGTAATTCGATACACTAAGTTTACGTTATAAGCTGACTCTATAAAAAAGAATCGGATTGTATTAGCTCTATCATATGAAATTATTTAATCTTACTATATATTTATGTAAAAAGATATATTCACGATTTCATTCTTTGATCTCTCGATTATATGGGAAGAACTTGTATATGTCATTTGCTTCCAATTCAACATTCACTACCATTACATAAAAAGTTAAAATTAGCGGCGAATAATTTAATTTTTCTTGCTAAATAGTAAAAAAATCATCGTTAATTTTATTTAATGATGAATTATTGAAAAGTCATGTTAATTACGGACTATTAGCGATAAATTAACAACAAAATTTTATAGTTAAATGATGTGTTTTGTATTGTATGTTAGTACACAAGTGCGCTATATTTATGTTTAGCTACTTGGTGCTTAGAGATGGATTAAAAAACTTAGTTATGAATTCACGTGAATTTAATCAATATATATAACTTGAGATAGTTATAAAAACATCTCACAAAATCTAAATTCTGAATCCGACTAGCTGACGAATAAACTTTATACTCCTATTTTTAATATAGAACATATATTATTTCTTTATTTTCAGTATTACTTTCTATTTTTACATCATAGATTCGTCACTATATAGAAACGGACAAAAGAAGGAAATTAATTGGTATTGCAAAAGTATTTCTTATGTAAATGTGAAGAAGATATATAAAAGACATTAAAATTAAGACCAACGTTTAATTAATTAATTACCTACTTGAAGATGACCCCTATGTAAAATTAATGAATTTGGTAGATCTCAAGCTATTAAATACTCCCTCCGTCTATTTTTACTTGTCCAATATTAATTTAACACACTCATCAAAAAATAATAAATAAAATGATAATTTTACATAATAAATCATTCTTTAAAATTTTAAATTTAACAAGTAAAAATGAACGCCCGAGTAAATAAATGTAGAGGTCACAATTCAAAAACTAAAAAATATGCTATTTTCATCAAATGTTCACATTACATGTTGAACTCAAAAAGTCTTCTAAGCTGCAGTAATTTGGAACCATATATTAAATGTCACTTGCAAACCAACTATATAATATGTTGTACTGAATTTAATAACTACCATACAAATAATTGAAAAACTACCATACAAATAATTAAAAACATTATAAGTAGTGTTTTTAGTATTTCTGGTTGGGAGATGGTAAGACTTTATTTTATTTTATTTTGTAATAGAAATAATATGAGGTCTTCATCAAATGTTTCATAGGTTTTGTTTAGTCTCTAAAAGGAATGAAATTTATTATATGGTACTTAATACTTATAACGATATTATTTATAAATTAAATTATTTCGTGGATGTCAACTTAATATCATGTGAATTATTTACTAAATTTTTAACAGTATATGTCTACATCGAATCAATAGATGCATATAATATGTGTTTGCATATATACTTCCTCTCACTTAACCAATATTTATTTAACCATGTGAGTTGATCGATATGATCAATAGCGGAGTCAGAATTTTCATTAAGACTTTCAAACTATGAAGAAGTCGAAGGAGGTTCAACTTCTACAATTTATATACATAAAAAATGATTTGTATATCATGTATAAATAATATATTTTTTCGGAAAAGGGAGTTCGAATGAACATTAAGCCACCTGAATCCCTACTAGCTCTGCCCCGAATATGATAAGTTTTTAACCTAGATCATAAGGACTATGATATTTTACCTAATAATTATGGACTATATATAGCTAAATCATAACCATGTGCCTTGTATCACATTGGACCACATTAATTAACAAATTAGCCGCTAGGTTTGCATATATAGACAGTGACATGAATTTGTCTATTTTCATAAACTTACAAATAATAAATCAAAATACTGTAGAAATGTTTAAAAATCAAAAACTCAAGAAAAAACAAGAAATCTATTTTCAAGGTAAACTTAATAAAATGTTGACTCTATAGTGAACCATAGAAATTTAACCAGACACAAAATTTAAGAGAGAAGAGTTAGTCACCAAACTACAATTCATGTACAAGAATGTTACATCTGTATTTTTATATCATGTCGAGTCTGCTAGTGATATTATATGTTTTAGACCTAAATTCGCATGATTTTAAAATATATTACTAGTGTGTAAGGTTTGCTTACTTGTATACTCAACATCTTTCCTATATTTTACAGATGTGGACTTTTTAACCTAAGTTGGGATGTCGAAATTATCATATTCAATTTATCAGAAAAATTTAAAAATATTTTCTCTAGAAAATTAAGTTGGCATACCCATAAATATAATAAAATGATTTTAGATAAGCTATGGTCAGAATTTGTAATAAACGTGAGGTCCTCATTGAAATGTTTCATAGGACTTGTAAGTTTTGACTTGTGACTTGTCCATGCATTTAGAAGAATTTTTTTTCTTTTTTAAACTTAATTATTAATCTCCACAAGTATATTTTTTAAGAAATACAAAAAAAATAAAAAAATCAATGTGGCTATTCAGTCTCAAACACATATAATTTACAATTTTTTAATTATTTGGTATTCAAGATTTACTGACTCGCAATAAATAGGTCCACTAAACCCAAATTATTCAATTCCTAATGTTATTATGTATACTATAAACAAAAGTTATTAAGTTCGATCGAAATCTGAATTATTTGAGCTTCTATCTCTACCCCTTTGCAGGAATCAAAATCAGTAGTAACACCGTATAATTTAATGTGTAAGGATGACTAGGTCTCTATTAAATAAACTTTCACCAATATTACTAGACTATAAACCTCGATGAATTTACTTTATTAGGGCTAGTAACTATAACAGTAAAAAATATAATTAAATTTAATTAACCTAGACTTTTAAGCACTATAACTAAATCATAGCCTTGAATAGCGCAAAAAAGCCACAATATGTGTCTTATACTTTGTATATGACTACGCCAGCTAGCTTAGCAAAACAGCAAGGTCCCATATGGTCAAAAGTAATTATATTTACATCAAATTATATTAAAATATTATAATTAAGTGATTTAATAAAATAAATATATATTTTAATTAACTATATATTAAGTGAGAGAATTCTAAGTATAATACATATTATATGTTTTTATTGATTTGATATATATACACAACTATCCATAGTGGCATATAGTATTTTCACCAAAATGTTTCATCATTTACTATATATAAATAAGAAAAATTTGACCTTATCGATATAAAATGTGATTTTTCGTAATTTAGATGAGTCCCTTCCGCTTCTGTCGATGAAAATAAGTTTCATCGAGGCATATATAGATAATGACGTGTATCTAGTGGTGAAGCCGGAACTTTAACTAATTAAGAAATGTCAAAATATAAAAAAGTAAAATTGCATAGAAGTCAATGAGTGTTAATATGTAAAATATATACATGAGAAAATATTCTTACTTAACTACAATGTGATTTTTCAATGTAGGATGTCGATCAATATTCCTTAAATATATGTGACTCCATCACTACATGTATCTATCTTTTTGCATAAAATATAACAACATATGAGTAAGGTGTAAGGAAAATAAAGTATATGTAGGCTTTATTTTTATTTTGGTAGGTAGAAATTATTTGTAATAGACACTCGATTATTTAAAAAAAAAAGTCAAAAAAATGGAAATAACGGAAATGAAGAAACATTTTTCAAAGGGCTATTTAACAAAATATTGACTCTTTAGAGAAAGGTAGAGTCAGACAACCTACAAGAATTTAAGAGAGAAAGAATTAGTCAGCAAATTAATTAGTCATAAAATCAATCCACGTACAAAAATGTTACATCTGTCCATGCATAATAAATAAAACAATTAATTAAAGAGCATATATTTTCCCAACTATATTTTGTCATCTTGTATTAAAATTTTAGTGCATAGTCATAATATATATTAAAAAATATTTCTCTAAGATTTGATCCTTTTGTGCTCTAGCCTAACAATTCCAAATGGAATTTCATCTTTTGACCATAACTAGGCAGGTAATTGGGAAACAGAATAAAAAAATCTTTAAATGGTGTAAATTGATTATAAAGTCTATAATTATTTAAATTAAAGTTTGTATAACTACTCGTCTTCTAATTTCTATGATGAATTGGTCAAAAGGTGAAGTTAAAAAAGTGCTCAATTTTCAAAGAGAAAAAAAATGTCATAAAATTAAAGTCAGTTTACTTTGTATAAGTAGTCATGTTAGTTACTCTGATTAAGATTTAAAAAAGCATATTTGTGCTTTAAGCATATTATATCTTATAAGATGAAGTGTATTCATCCGGGTTCGGGTGAACAGTGACAGAATTAAAATTTTCATAAAAGAGATTCAGAATATAAAAAAAAATACAAAAAAAAAAAGTTAAAGAGATTTGACGTTATATATACAATAGAGAAAGAGGATTCAAATAATTAAACTTTGTTGCACCTTCGATCTTTATCATAGCTTGTTGGTGATTCGAGTTGTTTTTCGTTTAAATTAAATTGAAATACAAGTATAATATAAGTGGTCTAACTTATTAATTACCAGAAGATTTTTGACTAAAGATTGTAGCTTCTATTTTTCTAATTTAATTTTCAGAGTTAAAGTTTTAGTTTTTCAAACGTATCAAAGAAAAAATCTTGATTTCACATGGCTAAATGTAAGAATATGTGACCTTATCTTTTTGTACTAATTAGGTTAAGTATGTGATTTAGCTGTCAAATGAAATAGTATAGAAATGACAAGACCTTAGGAAATAAAAGCCAGTAACAAAAGAAAAGAAACAAAAAGCTAAGTAATATATGTTTAAAATTTTAGTGGGCATAGCTACTCGATATCTAACTGAAAATAACATGCAAGCAGAGTCTAGATTTCAACATTATGAATTCTAAATTCGTAACGATATCAAATGTTAATAATTGGGTTTTGATGTCGATATAAATATAGGGTTTGCATAGCTTCGTCCTTAATTGTGTATATTTAATTAGATAATTGAGGTGAGGTGTGTGTAAGCTGATCGGAATAATATAGCTATAGGGAAAAATGACACTTAAAGACGCTCCAATCCAATTTGTTGGGGTTATATATATCATAATTATATGGGGTCACTCACATGCAGCATTGAAAGATGTCTTCTTATGAGTTATAATGATAAATTTTTTGCCTTTTTTTTCACAAAATGTCAACAATAATATCTTAATTAATAATATATTTAACTATGGCAAAGTTGTGACCTTTATAACCTAAAAAGTTAAAAAATCAAAAGAAGGCAAATAAACAATATTTATGGTTTAACTTTAACCCCACTTGCTAGATCTATAAAAAGACTAATTGGAGTACCTTCTAATTTACAAGATGAGGTAAATTGTTTATATATATATATATATATATATATATATATATCCACAGGATCTAGGGGTATGGCGGTAGTCCGCCAAGCCGTCCAGACCAAGGTCATTAAATACCCTTATTTAATTGATAAGAATCGAAATATGCAAGATCTTGTTATAGATTGATAGTTGTATGGTAAATTTTTACCCGAGCAAAGGGTCTGTCCAACAATAATACATACTTTTATTGAGTTCGGATCTAGCAGTTCTAACTGTTTACGACCTTTGGCGTCCTTTACTCCACGGGCTTTTGCGGTCAGACAGCTTGCTAGGCTAACCAATAAGAGTAGTATTATGTCGACTGTACCACCATCTCAGAACCAAGCTAAGTAGCTATACCATGATCCTTTATATTTTGATAAAGTCTAGAACGTTAATGGAGTTTTATATATATATATAACAATGTTAATTGTGACCGAATTCTTCGATACAATTTCTTGGAAAGTCCCATCAAGGATGATTTGCAAACAATTCTAACGAAAGCGTGAATAATTGTATTCATATAAATGCTTGTAATGTTTCATTTCCTCCAAATTATCGATGTTACAGTCATGTATTTTCTATGAAGAAATGGTCTTTCAGGATTAATCGTCATGTGCTATCACATCTTACGTATTATATAAGTTGTAATTATCCTAAAGATAGAGAATGTTATTTTAGTAAGTTATTTTTCTAACAAATGAAAATGTGAATGTTGAAAGAATAATAGACTCTTTCCAAGAAATTCAAAACCAACATTTTCAAAATTCTTTTCAACCAAATATATATTTGACAAAAAAATACAGATCATACACAAAATGCTAGTTGCAATCATACTGTAATCTATTTTCTACTAATTAAAAAAAACCTGTAAGTCACGGGTTTGTTTAGCTTAAATATTATTTAACACAAGAATTATTAATTTAAATAAATAAAAAGACAAAACACGTATACATATTCCAAAATTAAAATAAATCTTCTTTCAAGGAAACTTCTTAAATCAAGTAAATTTTCTCGTGATCAAAGAGAATAAATACAAAATATTGCTCTAATTTTGTTATAATAATATTAGCTTAAGTGATTTATTATTTTAAGTAAAAATTAACCTTATAACATACAGTATGATTTAAGACAAAAAATAAATAAATTCGGATGAACTCTTTTTGTGCCCCTCAATTCTAATCTTAATATTACGTTGTTTTCATACAGTGATATATCAAATAAGTTTTCAAATATACAAATACTTATAGTCAAACAAACAACAATATACTCTGTGAAATTCCACAAAATAGGGTATAGAGAAGGTAGAATATACGTAGACCTTACCACTATCTCATAAAAATAAAAAGACTATTTTCGAAAGACTCTCGATTGAATTGCATCAAACCAGCGTAAAAGAAAAGAAAACAATGAATAAGGAATACTCATAGTCAAATAAATGCTTAAAAATTGTTAAAATATATTCCGGTAATTTTCAACCCCGTAATAGAAATTGGTAACCCCTGTAGTAAGACTCTTCGGCCTCGTAGTCAATCTACTGATGAGCCTTATCGCCAAAGAAGGGGGAGCCTACCGAAGTTTCAAAAAAAAGAAATTGAGAATCATCATAGACTGTGTTTTAAAATGTTATTTTCGTAAGATCCTAAGCTGATGTGTAAATTCGTTAATTGACAAAGGGACAAAAATTCCAACTAATTTTTTTTTTTTCAAAAAAAAAAATAATAACACGGAGAAAATTAACGAATCCAATTTTATTTTATTATTTTAATTATTCAATTCAAGATCTATAAAAAGTCTCTTCACCCACTCTCACATGCAACTTACTCAACACTTCTCTCTACTTTCTCTCTCTAAATTATCAATTTTCCTTCTTCTCAAATCCCTCTTTTTTCCCCTCACATTCAACAAAAAAACTTCAAAAAAATCATGGGAAATTGTGTAGAAACATGTTTACAAAGAGAAAACGCAGAGGAATCACAGATCCGCGAAGATGAAAAAACAGTCAAATTTCATAAGGAGAATATTGTGATGGAAGAGGGAAAAACAAATATGAGATTGAAAGTAGTTTTGACTAAAGAGGAATTGGAATGGCTACTTCTTCAATTGAAATTCAGAGAAGGTAAAAAATTAGAGGAATTTTTGGGGGAAATTGAAAAAAACAGAGGCAAAATTTGTTCAGGATGGAAACCAAGTTTAGAAAGTATTACAGAGAGTCCTGAAGTTCCAGAAATGATGGATAGATGAATTTTTATGAGAATGCTCTTTTTGTTTTTTTTATCCTCGAATTAATTCAGATTTGTATCGCGTAGGGCATAAGAAGATCTGTATTTTGTAAGGCTTTAACTCGAGACTTCTGGTTTTTTGTTTTTTTGTTTTACTTCTTCTTCCTCCTTATTGTATATTTGAGTTTCTCTTTCTTTTTGTATGGATGTAGTTAAAATCCATGCTTGTAAATTTTCTTGGTGTTTTATTCCCTTTAATAGAATGGGTATTTAAAGTTTGGATCGGATTGATTTAAATTTGTGTTGCGTAAAACCTTGTTACTATTAGAAGATCTATATTTTCAAAGTTTGAACTCGAGATCTATGGTCTTTTGATTTCTACGTTTTTGTACATTTGAGTTTTTTACTTAATGAAGGCTTTGAAACCTTATATATGTGTTAAAAATTCAGTTACTAATGTTTGAAGTTATTAACCTAAAATTAAGTGTTCGTAAAATTTAAATTTTGAATTCATCTTTTCTTAATATATGTTTTGTTTGCACCATTATTTAAACTCATGATACATGTTCTTTTACATTATGATGTTTTTAAATTTTCACCATGTCCAAGTTTAAAGTTAGCTACTTAGCTTAATATATATATATATTGTCTCTAGTTCATTTTCACTTGTTTATTAGAGTAATTGTTGATGCCATTATATTGTATTATTAGATTTGATTTCACTAATTTTCGGAAAATGATAAGATGTAAGTAAACAAGGAAAGAAACGGAAAGCCAAGCATAAAATATAACAATAATAATATATTCAGTATAATTTTATAAGTGAAATTTGCGAAAAAAATTTATGTATGTAAATCCTATCTCTACCTTGGGAGGTAGATAGGTTGTTTTTCGAGAAATTCTCGACTCAAGAAAAAACATAACAAAATAATTCGGATAACTGAAAAAGACATGGTAAAATACAAGGCAAACATAAGTGGAAAGGTAGAATATGAGTTGGAAGATTAACTTTTTTTATTATTGGACGATTCGATATCCGCATTAAAGTTGGATTCGCCTATTTTTTTTTCTTTAGGATTCCAGAAAAAACTAAGGAAAATTACACATTTCAAAGCTTTTCTCTCCACCTAATCCAAAAAATAATAATTTCTTTTACCATTTTCCTAAGTTCCAAATTAAGGGAAAGTTTTTTAAGCAATAGGTAGGAATTATTTGAATCTCTTTATTATCACCATATCGTATTGAATATTAATAATAATCTTATTAATATTTTATTTTATTTTTATTAAACAATTCACTTGATGCCATTATATTGTATTATTTTAAATCTAGTTCATTTTCACTTGTTTATTAATTCTTGATCCCATTATATTGTATTATTAGATTTGATTTCACTAATTTTAGGAAAATAAAAAGATGTAAGTAAATAAGGAAAGGAAAAAAATGGAAAGTCAAGTATAAAACACAACAACAATAACATATTGAGTATAATTTTGTAAGTGAGATTTGCAAGAAAATTTTATGTATGCAGATCTTATCCCTATTTTGTGAGGTAGATGGATTGTTTTTTTGATAGATTCTCGATTAAAAGAAACATAACAAAACTGTTTGGGAAAGAAGTAGCATAAGTGAAAAATGCATAGTAAGATACAAGAAAAACATAAGCGGCCGGGGCGTTGGCACATGTAAGTAAGGGTGTCCAATTGGACACCCTTCGTCAGAAAAAAATATTGTATATACAAGTAAAATGGTACACGAATGATTAAATAACATATTTTAGACACCCTTGATGTAATAGGTTGTTGTAGCCTAGTGGTTTTTGATGCCTTTAATTGGATTTAGACACCTTGAATACCTTGAATGAGCTAGTGCTCACGTGTTCGAATCTCACTAGCAACAAAAAATAATTCTGGACACCGTGGCTTCGCCCCTGATAAGCGGAAAGGTAAAATATGAGTACGAAGATGACTTTTTTTTTGTTTTCCCATTCAAAATCCAATATCCACATTGAATCCTGACTATTCCGAATTCGTGTTGCGTAAAATCCATTCTCCTTTTTTTTCTTTTGGATTCCAAAAAAGGACCAAGGAAAACTACATATTTCTAAACTTTTTTCTCCACCTAATCCAATAATAATAATAATTTCTTTTACCATTTCCTAAGTTCCAAATTAAGGGAAAGTTTTTTTAAGCAATAGATGGGAATTATTTAAATATCTTTATTAAATATTAATAATAATGTTATTAATATTTATTTTATTTTTAAATTAAACATTTTACTTGATGATAGAACGACAATTTTGGGTAAATTGTGGGTACAATGAGGCCCAGAAAGGAAAACATTGAAGGCCCATTTACAATGGAGCCCAAAATTCTCTAACCCATATACAAAGCCCATGTTTTATATATATAACTATGAAATAAATCATAAGAAAACAAATAAAGTAATTAAAAGGGCAAAAAACTTAAGTATACAACTTAATAACTTTAATTACACCAACATAACAATACCTTTTTTTTTCAATTATATAGCAATATTTTTTTTTCAAAACTAGAATTTATATAAAATAAAAATAAAAAATCATTTACCAAGTCAGCCACGCTTATCACGTATCCCTTAAATTTCTTCAATTATTTTACCTTCCCTGATTTACTCAAATTTGTTATATATTATCTCCCATGAATAGAGGTTTCCTACCAAAACAAAACTCCCATTCTCTACTAAGAACGACTATCCAAAAATGCATACCAATAATTTTTCAATTTTAATTCAACACAGCGGGCGATGGGACTCATCAGGTAATTGAATAAAAAACAGTTCGTATGGTGTTTTATTACGTGATTGTGTCTGATTTTTCACAAAATATCTATTTTAATCTTTTTGGTAGTTATTCGTTTGGTTTAATTTGTCGATTTTGGTGTAATTGAATTCATAAGATTTGGTTGATGTTCTGGTGCGTCGAAATTTTGGTGTAATTACAACAACTTCATATGATTTGGTTGTAGTCTGATGTGTCGAATATGTTTTTTTTAATAAAATTTTTAGGTTTAATTGAAAAATGCACCAAGTTAATATAAAATCAATAATTATGTGGTTTAATTGGTATGTTGCATGCCGTATGTTAACAGATTGTATCAATAGTTTCTTTTGGTATGTGATATGTTGTACACATACCAACTTCAAGTTAAATTTCATATACATGTATTTAGTTGAATTATATGGTATATAAAATACAACTTCAAAAATAAAATTATGGTACATTTTTTGCTGTATTTTAATTATTTGAATTGGTGTAGATAATAATTTGAAAAACGGTTCATATGTTGATTGGTGGTATCCTAATAAAATCACAAATTGAAAAATTAGTTTTGGTATGTGATCTGGTACTTATGCTGGTATAGTTGTTTCTAAGAATTGACACCAAAATAATACTCTGATGTATGTGTTGGTGTATTTTTTTAGTCTAATTTATAATACCTTAAATGTCAAAATACGTATGTTATGATGATTGGTGTAATAATACACTTTTTCTTTACCCCTAACAAGAGGGATTTCATCTTCAAAGTCACTATCATGAGGAAAATTTCCCTTAGACACTTTCTCTTTACCCTTCGACTTACTATCACCAACAAATTTAGTTTTTTGTTGAACTTTAAAGGATGAGGATGAATCAATAACAATACACTCATTGATTTTGTTAGAGATTGTGTTGACAGGCGATTGTGTGAACGCATTCAACTCATACGATGGTCTTGAGCATATGATCGACGGACTATCAACACCCATAGCATGTTTATTAAGCTAGGGCTCTTACGGGGAGTCTTATCCATCGAACTGATTAACTGGTTAACAATGGTGAACTATGGTAAATTCAGTGGTAAAGAGAAGAACTGATTTGGTGAATTTTGTTCTTCAAACGATATGAACAGAGGAAGATGGAGGGTTAGAAATCTGATGAGAAGAATATGGATGGTTAAGGCGTTAGAAATAATGTTTTTACTTGGAACTATGAATCACCTATAAACCTACACCATCTTTATTGGTAACATGAGAAGTTTTATAAAAAAAAGAAGCAAATAATTATGATCCCTATAAAAAAGTCATTAACCGCATAGAAATTAAATAACCAAAACGAATAAACGTGTATATATGGATCTGTATTAGGAGAGATAATATAGATAATATTTAATACCCTAATTATGCTCCACATAAAAAGGCACGTAATCAAAAAGCATGAGAGAGGAAACCGAAAATCGAAAAAATAATAATTTATTTAAATACTAAAAAATAATTATTTTGTTATCTATGTAATTTAAAAACTATTTGTGTAATTATATATGAATATATTGATTTTAGGTTAATTAAAGTCTTAAGATGTATACTTTTGTAATTTTCACTAATTAAAACTACGTAAGACGTTACGACTAATGAGGCCATTATACTTCGTTCTTGAAAAGGTTACAGGTAAATATTATCATAATATGTGAAATTTGTAACACATAAAATAATACAAACAACCTATTATATAACTATGACATGTTAAGTTACACACATAGTGTAATTTCTTTTACGCTATCAATATATTAGAGTTGAATAGAAAAATTAAACCCTCTAAGGCTTTAACATTCTTCAGGTATGGTCTTGAGTGAACAATCATGAATATTGCGACTAGGAGAAGAAATAACCCTAACACAACTAGAAGGAATTTGAACCAACTCTTGGGCAACATCCTTAAATTCGAGTACCCCTCCTTCTCTACACTTCAACAGAAGTCTTGCAGCGTCTTCTTTTCTCATCAAGATTTTCACTCTAACCGCACCACTATTTGCATGATCATTATTATCACCGCCACCACTAACTTTATATTTCTCCAAAGAAGTACCAGTATTTTTGTTCAACTCCAAAAGGGTACTTGTTTCTTCTTCTTGTTTGCATTTAGGTTCTAAATCAAATTTCACTTGTTTTTTGATTTTGGGCTTTTTCTTATCCAACTCATCTCTACAAACGTAAGTAAAATTAGTAGTACTATCAACCTTATTATATATTTTGGAGCTGATTTTCGTACCAAAAAACATTTCCTTTAGCAAAGAACTAGCAAATCCCATAGTTATCACCATTTGGATATTCTAGGTAGGGAAAAAAAATGGGGGGGCGGGGGGGTCAAGGATATGAATTTTTTTATTAGAGAAAGTAGGACAATTAAAAGAGATAAATTGAACAAGTGTTTAAATAGAAAAGTGAATAATTAATATGTGGAAGGAGTCAAAATGAGTAAATTTAGGTGCAAATTATAGTGACATGATAAGTCACAACTCAAGAATATGATTTTGTTTCTTAATTAAAGAAAATTTGGAAGTATTTGAAGCTTCTATTTAATTTTCGTTTAAGTAATCAATTAAGAAGAAGAATGAACAAGAAAAATAAGTAAAAGACTTTTTCAAAGTTAAAATGAAATAACTTTCTCATTGACCCAAGTGATATGTAGTTGTATTCCACATTCTATATACAAAAAATAATACCATAATTTTACGAGTAGAGTCCGAAGAGTGTATGATGTATGACCTTATTTCTATCTTTATGAAGATACATATAGTGATTTGATAGACTCCAGACTCAATAATAATAAAATAAATTTGGGTATAGTATTAGTTAGAGGCCGAGTTCTAGCTAGAGGTGGAAGGGGGTCATCCATATCTCTTTTGTCAGAAAAATTACATTTATATATAAGATTAAAATTATTGTTTAATGTATTTATAGTAAATAATGAATCTTTTTCGCTTCTTAGCCTAGTTAAATTTTTTTATGTTTAAAATTTCTTAGTCAAAATTATGACGTTACCAATAATATTGGCACCACAATTTTATATCGCCAAGACGCCAACCAAACACTACATAAGTTAATTATGTCGAAATTATTAGTAGTATTTTTTATGCCACTAATCAAATATTATATTACTTTTGTGGAGTTCGATCTACGTTGGGAAACACAGTCGCGGAGCCACCTTAGGGGGAATCCTACGGCGAAAAATTATATTATTTATATATGATTAAAATATTTTTTTAGGTATAGATAGTAGATGTTGAATTCCCTTCGACTGCTTCATGTGTCTATTTTTTTCAAATTTTGAACCCCCTTATTAAAAATCCTGACTCTGCCACTGATTGGGACGATTATATATTTTAGTTGATGCAATCTAACCAAATTACCCCTTAATTAGTGTTAGTTAATTGCTCAAGTTAATGTAATGTTTTGCTTTTATTAGCCGTAACATATTGTTTTTAATTTGTAGGTAAGTGATGAGTAGGAAGTTGGAAACTTTGCAATCTTTTGGCTTAGGAAATAATCTTTAATCAAAACACGTGAAGTACGTAATTGGACCTTTTAATCTTGACCCGAGTGCACAGAGTAAATCTGTTTTTGTGCAATAGCTTGTAAATCACATACAATATGTAAATTGCATTATGCAAGCTCAGGCCAAGGGGTTCGATTGAGAAGATATTGATAAGTGGAATCGATCTCTAGCCTAGCTTTCTTATGGAATATCACATGTTGCACCAATTCAGTCACGCTTACGAATACATGGTTGGACTTTACTTATATATAGCTTATGACAAGTAAATATTAATGGAGGGAGTATTTTATTAAGAGCTTTCAACATTTAATAAAGTTTGAATTTTCTTTTCAAACTTATCACTTGAATTTTAGTCAATTAACTAGTCCAAGAACCTTAAAATAAGTCTACTAGTTGGATTTTGATACTTTTGAATTGACATATGATATCTCAATAGCACTATTAATCATAGAAATTTCTGCTTTTTGTCTGTGATGAGAATTTTCTTCTTGGTTTTTTTCTTCTTTTTCTTTTTGAATTTAAATTAACTGACAGTTCATAGAAAAGTCTTCGACCTTATTTAGAATTGAAATGTAATTATAGTTATATCTTGTGGGGGAGGTAGGGATCAATTGGAGCGGTTCATCTGAATCTAATACAATCTTTTATGCAGGGAAATTCAATATTTGTTTATGAGTACATGAGTTGGTTCTTTTGTGTTACTTGATTTTTAACTAATAATTTATATATACTAAATGATTTTTCATAAGATTAACATAAAATTTAGATCAAAACTACTCGATTTTATCAAATTCAAACCCTAAACTATAAACTGTATATCGATCCGTCTCCAGTAAAATGAATCTCGTGCTAAACACGTTAAATATTTAATTTGTTAAATTCAAATTTTGAATCCGTCTATGAAAAACGCCTCGACTGTGAGGTGTTGGGATGGAGACACCACAAGGCTAGTAGACATTGGACTGGGGAACGTTACTTCTACGACATGTCAAATAAAATATGTCCTAATAAGAGAAAAAGTGAACGTAGAATTAATGTAACCAAACGTGTTATATTTTTTTTCCACGTCTTCTTTTTTTTTGGTCGTTTTAGAACAATATTAATTAGTTCATACTTTTTTTGTTCCATTTTATACGATATATATTATTCATATAAATTAATTATAATCAAGTTAACTAATTATAATTATCCACAAATTCTGACAGATTGTCATGATATTCTTAGTATTTTTATGACAGTAAATTATCTTATTAAAGATCAAATTATAAGCTGAAAAATAAATTATTTTTCAATATAGGAAGATATCCTTATTTTAGAATTAACTTATAATAGAATATTATACGTCACATGAATTAAAATAAAGTATTTTATTTTTTTAGAAAAGAAAATTTTGGATTGAGTGCATTGTTTGATATACCAAGTTACCTTTATTAAAATAATTTTTTTGTCTTTATAAGTTATCTTCTAATATTCCATTAGTCTAATAGTTAGATTCTTGACACCATTTCTAGGCCAAAAGACTATCAACTTTTACAAATGTCTTACATTAATTAAAATTCTCTTTTTCTCTTTATTTTAACCAAGAGACAAAAAGAATTCAATAGCTAAACTTGTCACTTAGAAGTTTTATTTATTTATTTATTTTATATTTATATATTTATCTTCTCACCCCACTTCTACTACGTACATTTAATTTCTTCTAGACTTCACATCTGCTATTCGTTGTAATTTTAATAAATTTTCGAATATAAATTACTTATTTCATATAAAAAATATTGAGTTTAGATGTTGCACTGCTACATTTATCTCTTCACCCGTCTATCCTAATTAGAGGTAAAAGAGACAGAGACTTAAATATTACGGTGTTTCTAGTATATCCAAAAATGATTTAATTAACTTACATTACCGTGATAAATTTTATAAGTTATCAACATAATATAACAAGTTATTTATCATTTATTCTAAAATTATCCATCAATGTTATTACATAAAGTTAGGTACAAAAATAAACTCAAGTATACCTCCTAGAGGCTTGAGTAAAAAATATACATGAATCGTCATGGAAAAAAAAAAACTAGCGGGTTGAAAATTATGTACAATAGAGCTAACTCACTATACATTCTTCTCGCCCCGCTCCAGTGCCATCCCGAACTATTGGCTAAGAGAAGAAATTAAAGAACTTTAACACTACTAGAAGGAACTTGTACAAGTTGTTGAGCAACATCCATAAACTCAAGAGCCCCACCATTTCTATATTTTATCAGAAGTCTCGCAGCATCTTCTTTTTTCATTAATATTTTCACTTTTATAACCCCATCATAATTTGCAATATTAGCACCTTCTTGTGCTTTTGTTTTCTCCTCTTGAATAACTGTATTTTTCTCAAAAGTGCTATTATTTTCGTTTTCCTCTTCTTCTTTTGATGGATGATATTTTGGTTCTAAATCAAATTTCACTTGTTTCTTGATTTTAGGCTTCTTTTTATCTAACTCATCTCTACACACATAAGTAGTAGTAGTTGTAGTAGTGATATTACTACTTTCAACAATTTTGGTTTTTCTTGATTTACTTTTTTCACCAAAGTGAATTCCCTTAAGAAAAGACCTCCCAAATCCCATATTTAATTATTTTTAAAAAAATATTTAACTATATGGAGATTTAGGAGGAGTAATAAGGAGGGGTTATAGCTATATTGCTGTAGAGAGGATGAAGAAAATTAGATGATGAATTAAGTGTTTAAATAGATGAGTTAAGTTTTGAAAGAGTCAATTGGATTATAAGTTGGGGCAGCCACATAAGTCATGATTGTGACAGTGAAGAAATAAAATAATCTTGTTGCATAACCATAACATATTCAGTTTGTTTTTCGAGAGTCAAACTGTCTAGATTTGATAAAAAAATTACGCGAGAAATCTTTAATTTTTTTAAATGAAATTTATATATTTGTAAACTACATAAAAAGTACTATAAGTCACAATAATTGGCAATTCAAAATAATTAAAAGATTATGAAAAATTTACGGTCATAGATAAACTTGTTTGAATCTTGAAATCCGAAAAGTGCCACATAAATTAAGACGGAGAGAGTATTATTTTAGATAAACTGTTTTCGATAGAAATTGTTTACCGTTTAGTTTTGTTTCAAAATAAAGAAAAACCCACGCCATAAACTGGTGTTTATAAAATGAAATGAAAAACTACAAGCGTATAATTGTACATGTATATTAATTAATAAATATAAATATTTTTTATCGAGCAATCGAATATATAATTATCATTTTAATTAATATATATAATAAGAAGAAATGATGAAGAGTCCTAATAACTAAGTAGATGACTCCTTAAATGAATTATTCTTTTGTGGTCCTCTGAGAGATTTTGTAGCATTAATTTCTTCCTACTTTACAAGCATATTGCTTTTTCTTCAAACATTAATATTCTCTGGATTTAATTTTTATATGCAGAATAATTTACACATTTTTAATGGTAAAGTTTACGTTATATTGATATGTTATTGTTGACTAGCTAGAGTTATAAATTGGTGTTCGTGAAAATAGGTACGTAAAAAATATTATTAACTAAGACAAAATTTTCAAATAAAAAATTATAATCTTTATTCATTATTTACATTAACTCACTAAATAACGCATTATCTTGATTTATATATACTTGTATAAATCAAGTTAATCATAAAAAAAATATAATTTTAATTACTGACATAATTATGATGAATTAATACTACTGAAGTATCGATTGATATAAATATCGACTGCAAATAATTTTTTTTGGGACTAAAGAGGTCCTGAATAAATAGTCTATTCTATCACTATTTTAATTTACTACATGTTGTAGTAAGTGAGATTAGACCAAGTCTTTGGAAATTGAAAGTGACATGCTTCTTAATATTAATGAATTGAATTAAAAAGACAGTTCGATGTATAAAATATCTCATATTTAAGAGTCACATCTCAAAAGAGATAATATAGTCGATCTACTCTAATACAAATAGTATAGTAGATGTTTTTACAGCACGAATTTGTGACATATAGATGACACGAAGAGAATTGTATCATTTCTCTGACTCCTTCCATTAATATTGAATAGAACGTAAGTTTAAATTTTCTAGTAATACGCGTTTTTATTCGTATGATTTTGTTAATGTTATTATTAATTATTAATTATTAATCAACTGGTCAAGTTAAAGTGCTAATACTCATATTTTTTATGTTGAATATACCTACCAATCTTGTCATGGTCTTTTATACAATTTTTTTAATATATATATATATATATATATATTAATTATTTTAAGTTCTAGACCAAGATTCTCTTAAATCAACCCTTTTTTCCATGTGAACTTGAACGTGGAATTATAGTACGTACGTATTGTTAGGTTTTATTATAAGAGAGTTTTTTTTTCATAAAATCTAATTTTAGACTATGATATAAGTTATATATGTATTTTTTAATTATGTCAAGTTCTAGATCAAGATTATATTAAATTAACCCCTTTTTCCAATGTAACTTTGATACGTAGTAGTAGTAGTATTAGGTTTTATTATAAGAGTTTTTTCATAAAATTTAATTTTAGACTATGATATAAATTTTATTATATATATTAATTATGTCAAGTTCTAGTCTTCTAGACCAATATTATCTTAAATTAACCTCCTTTTCCCATGTAATATATACTACTATTAGTGCTTATTACTACCTCCGTCCATTTTTATTTGTCAGATTATTCTTTTCGAAAGTCAATTTGACTAACTTTTAAAGTTAAATCAGATTAAATTAATTTGATATTTTAAACAAACATTAGATATTCAAAAACTATACGAAAAGTACTATAAATTGCAATTTCTTGCATATCAATATGATGAAAAAATATATAGTAAAATGTTAGTCAAAGTTCTTATAGTTTGACTCTAAAAAAGGAAACCATGACAATTAAAAATGGACGGAGGAAATATAAAGTCTTTTTATTACTGTTTGCAACAAATTTTAAAGTGACAAGAAAATAAATTGCAATCACAATAAAATAAGAAGAAACATAACTTTATTGATAAAGATTGCGAGTACAATTCTGTTCCTCCCTTGATTCTACTCTCTTAAGATTTATCCATGATTCGAGGGCGCGTATTTCTCGAATATATTCCATGAATTTGCGGAATATTCGAGATACAATTTTGTTCCTCCCTTGATTCTACTCTCTTAAGATTTATCCATGATTCGAGGGCGCGTAATTCTGAAATATATTCCATGAATTTGCGGAATATTCGAGATGCCTTTTAAGGAAATTTGGTACCCTTTATATAACCATGAATTAGGGTTTAGGGTTTAGGGTTTAGTAGCCTCCAAGAATTCTAATTGAAACTGAACACACCTTCTAGAGTCTCAATTCAAATTAAATTGTAGAGTCACACAAAATTTTAATGTCTACAATTACATCTAATTTAGACTTATGATATAAATTATACATGTATAGCTAGGATTACGTTACCACGTATTTTAAAGCCCCCTTTGAACATGATCTTTTTATTTGTTGTCATTCTTTAAATCAATCACATTAGTGACAGTAAAGTATATTTTTGAACTTATTTATGCATTTGAACGGTAAATATCTATCATCGTGCCTATAAATCAAAATCAGTCATAAGCACTTGATGTTGATATTTAGGTTCCAAATCAAATTTCACTTGTTTCTTGATTTTTGGCTTCTTCTTATCTAACTCATCTCTACAAACATAAGTAGTAGTGTTAGTATTACTACTTTCAACTTTATTGGTTTTTTGGAGTTGCTTCTTTTTACCTTTAGGAAAAAATTAGCAAATCCCATAATTATTTTTAACTAATATCTTTAAATATATTGTATTAAGGAGAAAGGTAGAGGAAATTAAACTTGAAGGAGGATGAAGAAAAAGAGGTAATGAATTAAGTGTTTAAATAGATGAATTAAGGTTTGAAGGAGTCATCAATATATGCATAGTCTCACTGTCATAATCAAGAAATAATTTAAATTTGTTTAATGATAAAAAAAGACTTGTGGTCTTCATGAGAGAGATTTTAATTTATTTTATTTTTTCAATGGAAATTCTTTTGTGTCCTTCGTAGTGGAGATCTTATCTCGAGTAAGTGTTTACATAATCTTCTTATATCTGAAGAAATAATGAGTCACCATTGATATCAACACATCTAATTAAGATCACCAAATGCTCGAGATCGTTCTTCTATTCCATCTTTTTCCCTCTCGGAGCACATGTATCATATACGCTCCCAAAATAAAGAGTCTTGAATATATAGTAGGAGAAAAAGCACCTATGACGATTCATAAAAAAATGTGTTAAGGAACCTGATAAAATTGGTTTTATATATATATATATATATTACATTGTTAATTAGACGTGATTTTTTTTTAAATTCATAAAGTAAACTACTAGATATTAACCAATTTTCATTGGACATGTCTATAAGAAATAATCCATTGAAAAATTGGAATATCCAATAAAAAATTTTATCAGAAATACTTTTAAATTCTGATGAATTTTCTCATAGGACGATCTATCGAAAATTTACTGATTTCTAGTAATAATATTAAAACTTGGATCTTTGTTGAAATAGATAGTTGTAATTAGTTTATTAAGCAAGATTGTGTTTCCATTGCCTCATCATTAATTAGACTACTTCTAGACAAATTGAAAAGTAAAACATGCTTCTTAATCATTGATTCGAATACATAATTCCAATACATGTTTTTGCATTGTTTTATTAATGTTACTACTAATCATTATTATTAATATTATTATATCAACCGATCAAGTAAATCCACCAGTACTCATATTTTACATTGAATAATAGTATCTTCAAAATCTTGTTTATGTACGGGATTAGGTACGAATCGGTTCAGACAAATTCATTAACTTTTGCTTAAATTCTGTATTTATATTTAAAAAATTATTATTTATATATAAATGTTGAATTACGAATTCAGTAACTAAACAATATATTAGTTCGAGGGGAAATTTAGAATCCAAAATATTGAAATATTAGTTCTTTATATTAATTAAAATATTGAACTGTCATTTAAATTAAGCCTAGTTTTATTAACAATAACATATATCCAGTGTAGTCCCATAAATTGGGGTGCGTGAAGGATAGAGTGAATGCAGATCGTACTTCTACCTCAAGGTAGAGAGGTTGTTTCTGATAAAATCTCCATTCCATCAAATCTTTGAGAAGGGGCCCAGTCTCGTATTTGATGGTCGGCGTGGTGATAGGCTTCGTTTCTACGACTGCCTTCCCAGCCGTTGAAAGACTGAGCGAGAACGGTAAAGGGCGCACAAATAAAGAATGTCGTTGTGCGGGGAACTCAAGAAAAACAATCGTAACAGTTCAAAGTAAGTTTAAAAAATAATAATCAAAATACATAAAATAACAAAAGGGTCTTTTCCTATAGTTTATTATTGTACTTCAATCACATCATTTTTAGTCTTCAAAAAATTTCAAGGGTCCTTTTCTATCGAACAAAAACAAAAGGGTCTTTTTTCTCTACTTATGACCAAGTAAACAAATTAACTTCAATTTTGTCACACTTAATTGATTATTCATGGAATAAATTGGAAATACGATAAAGAACGATAAGCACTTCTTTCTCTTTTTTTGGCATTCAAAAAAACTTGTGAATAACTGAACTTTTGACTCGTTCGTCACAACTTAAAATGTCTATTTTTGCACAAGTTTCTTGATTGTGGAATTTGAAATTCTATAATAATGGCTATTTTATAAATATCCCTCTGATTTGGCTATTTGTGAAATATATCCTCACATTTCCACCTTCTTTGGCCCAACCCAAATTCTTATTGGGTTTTGTTTAATTTAGGACTAGGTATTGGGCCCTATTTCTCTAATTCTCTCCATGTGTGGGCTTTTTAAGAATAAGCCTGTTTAACTTGGTCCAAGTAAGCATGTTGGCCCGCGAGACTTGAACGAGGTAGGTCGGATCGGGCTGCCTCGTGAGTCAAATTGAAAATAAAAAGGAGAAACTACATAATTAGATATATTTTACTCTCATTTATACTATTTATTACCTATACTTTTAAAATATTACGTATTTTACTATTAATTAAGAGTTTTCTATCATATATTGAGGAAGATACACTTGGATACATGTATTTTTGCTACAAAATATACTAAATTATAGAGAGGTGAGCGAGATGAGGAGGGAGGAAAGCGAGATTTGTCTGTATCTCAAATACATGTGAATCATACTAGATACATGTATGTGGTATGATTCACATATATATATATATATATATATATATCTGTGTGGCAAGCGAGATAGAGAGAGGCGAGCGAGATTTGTTATGTATCCACTTGAATACAATGTATCTAGAACAAATTACACATAATTTTGACTTTATGTATCCGAGATAACGTATCTAAACGTATTTGGATGCATCAAAATCCGATAAGATACGTAATATTGCAAACTAGAGTGTATCTAAGCAAGCTCCTAAACAAGTGAGATTTATGTAAGTTTCAATATAAAAAAAACAGATTATATAGGTAGACTTAACCACTACCTCGCGTAAGTAGAAGGAAAGTTTCTTAAAGACCCTCGACTCAAGTAATTCAGTCTAGTGCAATTACAATTTAAAATAGAGTACTGATTCAAAGATTACAATTTTTTTTTAGAACCCCAGGATAACCCACTACCACTACAACCTCTGCCACATCATTTGCCCTTTGGGTGAGCACTCTGTGGTTAGCAATTTGTGCGCACTACGTAACTCCCCACTGTGTAATAGCCTGCAAACCACACAGGAGAAGTAAACCACACTAGACGGACCCTATTTTAAAAATTCAACTTCTCAAGTTTCTAACTTTTTATAATATATTCAATGTGTACAAAATTTATGTAGGCATAATACATAAACATTTCTCTTAACTTGACTTTAATGGGCAACTATGATCTTTAACTTTGGGTATGCACAAGTAGACACTTAAACTTATATAAAATTGAACAAATAGACACATTCGTCCTACATGGCACCCTACATGACAATTTTGTGTCATACGTGACGTCATATGTGTATTATGTCACGTAGGACACATGTGTCTACTTGTTCAATTTTATACAAGTTTGAGTACATCAAGTTAAGGGTCATGTTTATGTATTATGTCATTTATGTATTTTCCTTATTTTGTTTTACTTAAGTTGATAATATATTTCCCTATTTTGTTCTTTGAAGTTTTTGTTCTTCACAAAGATCCAATTTTTAGACTTTTTTTTCCAGTTTTTGGAGACGAAACAATGGCTGGAGCAGGAGCAGGAGCAGCACATATCATGAAGAGAATCCCACGCATCAAATTTCCTCAACGACACCCAAAACCTTCTTCTGGTATTTCCTTTTTGTTTTTTCTCCGTCTGGGTGTTCCTAATTTTCTTTTTATCTATGTATTTATTGACTTGTTTGATCTTCTTGAAATATGCTTTTTTCGCGTATTTTTTTGTTTATAATTATGAGATATAGTGTTAGAAAGCACTAATTTGTTGTAAAGATGAAGTCTTGGAAAGAAATAGGTCCAAATTGAGCTAAATGGATATAAAGAATCCATATAGTAGCTGATACGAGTTAGATGGATTCTGCCTTACTGTTAGAAAACCACTGGTTTATTGTTAAGGAGAAAGAATGGGGGTGAAGCGAGTCTAAATGGAGCAGGATTTATATAGAGGATTCATATAGCCGACTTCAACTAGTTTGGGTTGCCAGTGGCGGAGTCAGAGCAAGGGGTTTGAAGAATATATAAGGAAACACTTGAGATTTTAACTTATGATTTCGAGTAATTTTTGAACACCCTTTACCCCTAAGTTCTCTTATGTGAAGGGGATTCAATTGAATATGCAACGGATGATAAGTACTCGGAAATAAACATATCATAGATAGGATTTTCATGCCTTGACTCTCCCTTGGTTCGTTTGGAAATCATGGCAGTTTTTTACAATAGCAACATGTCTAGTGTGATCTCACAAGTGGGGTTTGGGGAGGGTGGGGTGTATGCAAACCTTACCCCTACCTTATGTGAGATAGAGAGGTTGTTTACGATAGATTCTTGTCTCAAGGAAAGCATTTTCGAAAATAGATTTGAAAATCATGGTAGTCTTTTCATAAAGATCATTGGGAACGGAAATACCATTTTCTTCTCTTCCACTTTGGCCAATATGAATTGACCTGGTACTAGCAGCTTTATCGGTGTATTTCTCATCTTAGTAGGAGATCCCAAAGAATAAGCTTAGTAGCCACATTAGCAGCGCTTTCCCTTCCCATAGGTGGCTCTTCCCTATTTGAGGAATAGTACTAATAGTTTTATGTTATTTTTTTTATCTTACTGAAGTGTTCTGTGCCCATCAATTTGTCTTTACGTGAAGAAGCTATTGACAAGGTGGTTCGATATGGGGAGAGGCGGATGGTCCACATCTTCCTTTTTCTGCTTTTATTATATTTGTTCGTCATGGTAAATGTCTGCATTTAGGAAGCTTGAGATTGTCTGATTGAAAATAGTAGAAGTTTTGAGTAATTGTGTTTGCTTGCTCAATTCATTTAGAAACTGAACTATTATTAGAAGATATCTTAAGTTCTTTTCAATTAGTTGATAGGTACTAGTGAAGATTGTTAACTCCCAGTCTCAAACTCTCCCAACCTTCTTAGAATGTAGGATGTTCTGACCGAGGAAGAAAAGGAAGAAAGATGTTTATAATGAGGGTAAAATCCCCGTTTTTACAATTTGCAATAAATGGTTAAAATCATTTTATCAATATGAGTATCCTATATCGATAAAATATTTATTTTGAAACCACCTCTATATTAACACTTCAAAGATTGCTCCTCTTAAGCAACAAACATGACTTGCTCAAGTGAAAAAATTTCAATCCAAAATGCATGTTCCATTCCCATTCACCTCAATCAGGCACTGGTTTCCTTTTGCATCAAGATCAAAGTGCATATGCAAAAGTTTCTAGTTTAGAAGTCTATGGTGCAACTAGATGCATAAACAATAGCTTCTAATCTCTAACCTTCTTGATGCAGCAAGTTAATATCTTACTATTCCAATTCCTTGGATTTCTCCCTATCGTATTCCAATTCTTCTGAGTGTGTGATGCCTAGGGTCGTTATTATGTTCTAGGACATCTTCTTTTGAAATTCAATCAGTAAACAGAAAAGGCAGGAGGCTGGAGTTGGAGCAGGTGCTGATAGAGGATTTTGTTTGTTTAACATGGAGTCCTGTCTGGCATGCAATTCTATGATTTACTACTTGCGCTCGTGATTGATTGTTTGCAGATTTTCCATATTCTTTATTCAGAAGTTTCTTGCTCTGCAGGTTCCACGCAGCAGAACTCACAACATATGAAAACTTCTGCAACTGATAATGTTCCTCAAACATTCTTCTCAAGATCCCCATCTAGCATGTCTGTTGCAGGGAAGGCTTCTGACCAACCTAAAAGAACACCGGTGTCTCAGGAAGTAATTGAGTCCATTTTGGTATGTATAAACTGTTCCTATTGTATTTTGTTCCATTTTATGTACACTATTTCCTTATTAGTCCATTCCAAAAAGTATGACACCTTTCTGAATTTGGGAATAATATAACTTATAATTATTATTTTTTACCTTTACTACATACTTGTATTTCTACAAAGTCTCATGCATTTTTAACATCACAAGCTCCAAAAGTCTTTCTTTCTTTCTTTCTTTCTTATACTCCGTGTCAAGTCAAACTACGCCACATAATTGAAATGGACGGAGTATTAACTAGTCAGCACTTCACTTGGTAGGAACAAAAAAAAGAAGAAGAAAAGAAGCTTATCATTTACTTTGGAAATGCTTAGTGAATATAGGAACTTTGATAAGATAATCTAGTTATAAATCATTAAGGTTGTTGTTTTCTTCAGTTTTATTCCAAGTGAACTCGAATATTACAAGTTTTATTTTATTAATTTTGTTTCCCATTGTGGGAAAATGGATAATCCCCAATGTATTTTCCTTCTTTTTATTATAGGGAATATCCTATATATTTCTTTATATAGTATTGGTTATATCATATATTTCTTTATATTGTTGAGTGCTTTGCTTTCCCATTCACGGAGTATTAGTATTAGTCTTGTATTTTTCGTATTCTTAGATTTCTATTTCTATTGGCTGAATCTTTAGCTCTGATTATTGGATTTTCTTGTTGTTATCCCTGCTTGTTGTTGTTGTCGTCTTTTTCATTTGGTTTGAGCCGAGGGTCTATCGGAAACAACCTCTCTAAGGTAGGGGTAAGGTTTGTGTACACACTACCCTCCCCAGACCCCACTTGCGGGATTACACTGGGTATGTTGTTGTTTACTTTGCATTTCTTATTTTTCTTGCTTCAGCTTTGTTTTACCGTTCAGGTATTGTTTTATCTATTAGTGTAGATATAGATAAGAGCTACTGAAATTAGAGGGTTTCATCTAAAATTCTAAATGTTCTTTGTATGGGCAACACAATCTTTCTCTCTGTCTTATTGAGATTCTGTCAAAACAAAAGCAAATTTGTAATTGTAAGAGCAGCGAAAGAATGTACAGGGCCTCAATCAATATGTCCATGCCTTACTGTGTTAATTATATAATCTTCATTTCCATCACTTCACATTCTGCAATCTGAAGGTAAGATGTAAACACAAACATATAGATACTGACCTGGGAACACAAAGATTCATGAAGCCATATTTGATAAGTTCAAGCCAAACAATTTTGTTCTAGAGATAGTTCCTTGCAAACCTGCCAATAACTGCCCTTAAAACTATTTCTCCACTTTTACAGTTGGGTGGCTGCAACTAAATTTGAGACGAAGATGTGCAGACAGAGGACATAATTTTCGACGTCTGGCTTACATTTGGGTGATTTCTTTTGCATGTATGGTGTAACTGACACAGTTTTCTGGAATTATAAGTGTATTCTGCAAATGACGTCTTTGATTAATGATCATTAGACATGGGAGGTTAATGCGTGGATTGGCTTACTACCTCATTCCATTGTTAAGCATTATTGAACCCTTTGATACTGAATGTTAACATTTGCAGACTATGCATGATAAAATTTTGGTCCATTTGTTTGAGAATTTGTCAAAATTTTGCAGTTTGCACCAATTGTATACTCTCTCTCAGGCTAGCTAGCATTATTGGAATTGTTGACATCGACATCGACCTGTTGTCAAATTGGATGGAGTCTAAAATCCACCATATATGGCATCAGAGTTTCTTCATGCTTGTGAAAAGTAAGGATTGTTTTAACACACCCTGTTAACTACTGAATGTTGTTACTTCTGCTAGACTTTCTTTTCGTGGTTGAATCTCTCTTTGTTTGATCTACGTGTATTAATTCAGATCGTCATTGCTAATGGAATCTATGAGTTGATCATAAGAACATTACAATTGGCTAGGATCCATTACTTGAACAAAACTAGATCTTGTGCAATCATATTGAATATTTGACTATCCATTCTGTACGTGGTTTGTAACTTTGTGGATAATGAGCCCATCCCCCCTCTACCAATCTGAATTACCTGATTCTTCTTTTTTTCGTTGTTTTTGTTAAAGTTCTTTCGGAATATCAAACTTCCCATTTGGAACAGGCTCTTCCTGCACAAAAGCATTCTGCAGTTCTTATTATGCCATTGCCATTACAAAACTTACAGCTTGTATGTACAACAACCCAAAAGACAAAAGAACAAACAATCTACTCAATAAAAAGTGAAGCAATTCAAGCTTCAGAGCTCTTTTCTACCATCTTCTCAAGTATCACAGACTTAAGATTCACCATTGGTGGTCCTTTCTCTCTACGTTCGAGTTCTTCGAGCCTGAAAGATATCAACCTATCCCAATTCCCACCTTCAAAAAGCACAGCAGCTTTCCCATCAGTAATCCTCTGCACAATCCCACAATACATATAATATGGATTATTAGAATTCTTGACAATAGCAATCATCCCAGGTAACAAAAGTGGTAATTCAGGTGGCTTTGGTTTCTTCACAAGACTTTGATTAAAACCAGAAACCATACTTGATTCTGTTTTCTTGGGTGGTGGTGGATTTTTCTCTATAAATTTCTTTAGACCCTTTTCACCTCCCGGAAATCCGCCAGTAAACCCCATCATTTCTTTCTCAAATCCGTCCTCCGGGAACTCCCCAGTCTCCTTGTTTTCTTGATTAGCATCATCACTAGCTGCTGCTGATCCTGCTGCCTTTTGTTCTTCGGAAATCGACTTTTTTAGCTCTTTCTCTATACCCTCTTCTCCATTACAGAGACCTCTACCTCCAAGAATCTCATAAAGATTGAATTTTGCTATTGGTGTAACTGAGTTTGAAGATGATTTCATAGTTGATTTGGTATGAACACTACTACTGAGGTTGAGATTGACAGATTGACCAAGAAAGTTTGATTTTTTAAGAGGTGGGGTTTGAATTTGAAGGCTTGAGAGTTGAAAGGAAGAAGCAGAAGCCATGGTTTTGATTTTTTCAAGAACTTGGATTTGGGAAAGATGATAGTGGAGGATGAGATGAGAAGAAGTAGTGTTTTGTAGAAATGGGAAACTGTAATTTGTCCTTTTTAATTCTGACCACCAATCTGTTTTTGTTTTGATATCTTCAATTGACAAATGAAACACATGAATGGTGTTACAGTTTGAGATAGTACATTATCTTTTTAACTTTTGTCTATCTTCCTTGGAAAAAGATTTACCTCGCAGAATCAGGACCGCTCATGAGGGATCGTGTTAAAGATAATAAAAGTGTTTTTTAAAAAAAAAATAAAATAGATTTGTTATAAGGTAGGGTAAGACCCTGTATACTCCACTCTTCTCAAATTTTACTCGTGAATTACGCTGGATATATATGTTTTCTTTAATAATTTAAGCTTTTGAAAGTGATGATTATATGCTTTAACATGATGATCAGAATAGATAAAGATATATTAGGTTCACGCTACGTCGCTACCTGTTATCAAAAGGAATTTCTAAAAGGCAGGACCACGCATGTGAGGGGTCTTGTAGAAGATATAGTTAATTAAATAAAAGTGTGCATTTTTAAAGATGTTTAATATATATTATCAAACACAATTAGAGATAAAAAGTATTGACAAAAGGTGTATATCATGTGTGTAAACATTGAATCTGCATAAATTGTTCCTATCAATAGCCAGAATCGGTACGAAAAGAGTTTTTTTCTATACGATTTATTAAATATTTGACAGTAAATTTAATTATTAATATATAATATTAATTTGAGATTATTGTAGAAATTCGTAGACTTCAAAGTTCAAATCTTACATTTACTTATGTGAATAAACAATGTCGTACAATGAATATTTGGAGGATGTACTCGTAGAGAATCGTGACTTACACTTATATCAACAACATACATAAGTGGTGTCTGGAGATGATGGGGTACATAAACTTTATTTATATTTTTGTGAGGTAGAAAAATTATTGTCGATAAATCCTCAATTTTTTAAACGTGGTTCGAAAGAAATACAAGAGAGAATCGTGATTCATATATGGAATTCTAATTTCAATTAGTTAACGACCATTTTTTATGAAGTTTGTCTTTGTAGTTAGTTTTACTAAATTCTTTTGATGTTAAATTCAATTGTTAGCGACTCTTAAAACAACATTTGCTTTATTATAAATAAGTTGACAATTCTGGTAATGAGTTTTTAAAGGATAAATAAATAATTAGCACAAAATACACTTGCTTCTATTTTTAATAATAAAATAACAATAATAATAACAATATGCTAATTTTTACTATTATGTGTATCTAAATATATGCTTTGAAGTTTCACATATGAAGAGAGTAGGTCAATCAAATTAGACGTTCCAATGTCTCTAAAAGTATCAATTCTCATTTTTCTTGATTAATTTTCAAAGCTTGAAACAAGTTGCTTGTAGAATGGGAACGATTATTTTCTACTTAATAAGTAAAAGGAGAGGGAAACAAAGTTTAGCGAGCTTTATAAGGTCGACTATTGCATAAGCTATTAGCGGAGAAAGCTCGAAAAAATTCTAGTTAAATTTGATATCATTAAATTTACAAATAAGATGGAATCTAAATTCCTAAAAATTCAATCGAACTTGAGCTCGCTTTAGAACGCCAAATTAAACTTAGAGATTTATAAACATATTTAATTCAACTTGTTTACATTTTTTCATGTTGTTCAAGATTTTTTTTTTTTGTTATTCATGAATTATAATCCAAATAGTAAGTAGATTTTCCTTAAATTTATAAAAAAAAATATTATGTAATTTTCAAATTTACAAAAGACTAAAAGAACAAGATAAACAAATTAAAAAAGAGTAAGTGTTACTACTATATAGAAGGGTTTATACGTAGACACATCTTCAATGAAAGTATAGAAAATTCATAAATACACATTGGTTAGAAGTAGACATGTCAGCGAAGATGGGTCAAACTCTTCTACAGAGTAGTAAAGTAGAAATTTCATTAATATCTTTGACTAGAAGCAAACACATCGATGAAGAGCTGTCAGCTTCTAGAAGCAAGCACCCCTTTCGAGAAATTATAGAATTTTCATAAATACCCTTCGGCTAGAAATAGACACGTCGACAAGACACGCTAACTTTTAACTTTTCTATACAATAGTAAATAGTGTAGAAATTTCATAAATACCCTCAGCTAGAAGCAAGAACATCAACGAAAACCTACCCGCTTCTATAAACAGGCACCTCTTCGGAGAAAGTATAGAAATTTCATAAATACCCCTCGGCTAGAAGCAAACACGTCAACAAGGAGACTCTTGCTTCTAGACTCTTCTATATGGAAGTATACAAATTTTATAAATACCCTCGGCTAAAAACAAACACGTCAACGTAGAGGCGCCTACTTCTAGACTCTTCTAAATAGTAATAAAAAGTATAGAAATTACATAAATATCCCTCGACTAGAAGTAGACACGTAGATAAATAGGTTTTTGCTTCTAGATTCTTCTAGATAGCTGAGTAGTAAAAAGTAAAGAAATTTGATGAATACCCCTCGGATAGAAGTCGACACACCGGCAAAGAGGTGGCTGCTTCTAGTCTCTTCTATATAATAGTAAAGTAAGAAGTATTGAAATTTCATATATACGTCGACAAAGAGGCGCCTGCCTACTTCTAAACTATTTTAGACAGTAGAACAGTAAATTTTTTATAAATAACCCTCGGATAGAAGTAGACACATCAACAAAAAGATAACCGTATCTAGACTCCCTTCTAGAGATAGCTGTATCTAGACTCTCTTCTAGGTAGTAGTAAGAAGTATTGAGATCTTATATATACCCCTGGCTAGAAGTAGACACGCCGACAAAGAGATGCCTGCTTCGAGACTCTTCTATGTAGTAAAGTATGGAAATTTCATAAATATCCTTGACTAAAAACAGTTCGATATTTAATCGAGTACTTAATAGAGGGTATATAGCAGGTGTCAGCCCTAACTCTATGGTAAAAACAAACAATCATCAAGGTTATTTTCGACATAACATCCCATTATCTGTGATACCCCAATTCGAATCCACATTTCAATTTTTAGCAGCCAACAAACCCCATCGCCTCCGATCTTCTCTCTCAATAAATTTCCCCAATTTCTCTTCTCTCTCTATACGTATCTATATACGTATACTGTACACTATATTGTTGTATTCTATATCGAAAACCGATTCGAAGAATTAAGGTCAAGAGCTTTCTGGAAGTTTCCGGCGAGTTTTCCGGCAGATTCGAATCGGTTGCATTCCGGCGGTGGGGTATTGTGATGGAATCTGTTTAATTGCTGTTGTGTTGTTGTTGTTGTGGAACTGGAAGGGAGTTAGGGTTTGTGGAAGTTTGTGTCATTTTACTGATTGAGGGAACCGGCGGTTGATTGTTAGATTTGAATTGGGTTTACAGTGTCGGAGAGTGAATTAGGGTTTCGGAGGTTAAGGGATTGAAAAAAGAGGTTTAGGTTTAGGTTTTGGGATATTTACAGTCATGCCTCGGAGTTCAAAGCATAAATCGCATAAGCAGAGTAAGCATAGTCCGAAGGAGGGTAGGGATTATTCGTACTCGGATTCGGATGAGGAAATGAAAACCAAGGAGAAGGAGAAGGAGAAAGAGAAAGAGAGGAGTAGTAAGGAGGATAGTTTGGCTAGGGTTTCTAAGGATTCAATCCATTCGGGTTCTGGTGAGAAGAGAAAACATTCTTCCCAATCTAAGGAAGGTAAGGATGGTAAAGATCTAACTGGGTATGGAAATGGTGATGCTTCGGAGGAGTATGTTTCTTCCAAGCGTCGGAAAGAGAAGGTAGAGGCAGGTAGTGGTGGTGCTGATAGATGGAATGGTGCTGCTGATAGTGCATTGAAGGGAGAAAGTTTGAAAATTGATGCAGATAAGGGTTCTAAGGGGAAGGAAACAAAGAGCTCAAGTGATTCCAAGAGTAAAAGCAGTAAGAAAGAAGGTAATGTTGCCTCATTGGTGGAAAAAGAAGAGAGTAAGAGTGGAAGAGTGGAGTCAAAGAGGAAATCTGAGAAGGATTCTGGTCGAAAAGAAGGCAAGGATTCCAAGGAGGTGAAGGAAAAGGAGAGAGGGTCAGACAGGGAAAAGAAGGGTCATGAGAGTAAGCGCGATGATGTTGACAATGTGAAGAAACAAGGGTCTCAATCTGGTGATGTTAGTGAAGAAAAGCAGAACAAAAAAGGTAGAGAAACTGCTGGTAAGGTAACTTATTTGAGTGGTATTTGTTTTATTGGAATGCTTAATTTGGTTATAGGAAGACTTGATCATGCTCATTGCTCATTGTCTTAGGTTTTAGTGAGTTGTTGTTACTACCTTCTAGGAATATCCCAACATAATTTTAATAGAAAACGATAATTGATATCATAACTTGTTCAAGTTCTAACATTTCCGAGATTAAAACGATAATTGATATCTTAACATGTTCAAATTCTAACATTTCCAAGATTAAGAATGGGTATAATATTCTGGTCCAATGTGACTCCAGGAAAGTAAATTCTGTACCCTTCTTTTGTTCAAGCATCTAAGTAGGTATGGTTGCATAATGAATTTGCAGTGGAGATGCACATGTCAAATTGTTTTTCCTTTTGGTTGGGGGAAGCTCTCTCTATGTCTGGTATAAGAGTAGTAGGATCCCGTTGTGAATTTTGTCCAGAATTTAGATGATTCTTTTCTGCGTTAATTGAGTTGGGTACACTGGTGGGAAACTGTTTTAAACTCTAAACTAGGAGCCCTTCATGGAAATAAGGCAAAAAGAGATCCCTCCCTCACTCTCGTTGGTGTGGTAGATGTGGAGAACATGGTCAAAGGAAATGGAGATTGTCTCTATCATTTATGACATGAGTGATCTTGTTCCTGATGGTGAATTGCGAGAGAAACTGCTGTAGTTACGTTTGTATTGCATTCATTTGGTCTTGTCTTATTTTAGAAAATGTGTATATTTGGGTTTTTGTTTGTGGAATTTCCTCTATGCTTCCATGTAAGTGAACATGATATTTTTTGTAACTTGATGTTAGAGCTGTAAAGATTGGTGTTAGAGGATTATCTTACTCTCCCCTCTGCGTTGTGGGTTTTAGCTTGGCTTTGAAGTTGAATTTTGCTAGTCAATGAAATTGCTTTGCATGAACATTTTATTGCATCACTATTCATTTTTTCTTTTTAGTGTGCAAGTGTTCCTTGGATATACTAAGCCAAGCTGTAGTAATGTCATGGTAAAGAAGGATTATTTGTTGGATCATATACGTCTATGTAATGTGGGGGACCTGTAAAGATTGGTGTTAGAGGTTATCCAGTAAAAATAATTATGGTATCAAGATACTTTTTGGTGTTGTTATTTTTATTGCTTCATTGCTCTAATCGTTACTATGTTGGTTAATGTGATTCCTATTCATTAAAGGGGTAATTGCTAAGTGTTTAACCTTTATCTTGTAAATTCTCTTTGACCTTTATAGAGTGCTCTATCCAAAATGAGGTACCAAATGTTGACTTGGACAAAGATGCTGAGAAAAGGGCACGGAAGAGAAGAGAAATCCCTGGTGATCGGGATAAATATGATGATGATATAAATGAGAGCGATGACAGACGGTTATCTTCGAGGTCTGAACGTACTAAAGGTGAAAAACAGCGACATGAGAAACATAAAGAGTACAAGGAAGATGTCGATAAAGATGACAGGCACAAGGATGATAGGTATCGCGAGGATGTTGATAAGGACAGAAAACGGCGTGATGATAAATATCGAGAAGATAGTGATAGAGATAATAGACGTAGAGATGACAAGTACCTGGAAGATGTTGACAGAGATAGCAGACGCCGGGATGACAAATATCGCGATGATGGTGACAGGGATAATAGGCGCAAGGATGGTAGATATCGAGAAGATGGTGAAAGAGATAGTCGTCGTAGGGATGACAAATATCGTGAAGATGGTGACAATGATAACAGGCATGGGGATGATAAGTATCGAGAGTATGGGGAGAAAGATGGTCATCATGATGAAGATAGATATCATGAAGAGGGTGAAAGAGATGATAGGCAGAGGGACATCAAGTATAGAGAAGACAGTGAAAGAGATAAAAGGCGCAAGGATGAGAAGCACCGGGACGATTTTGAAAGACATGGCAGATGCAAGGATGGTAGTGAAGCAGATGAAAGTGATAAAAAGAGGAGACTCAATGATGCCAAGTATGGGGATGAACGTGCTCCGAGAGACCATTCAGGTGACCGGTCTGATGCGAAGCGTTCTAGGGATGAGGGTCATGCTTCTGATTTGCATTTGAGGAAGTCAGGTATGCATGAAGGTAACCCTGGTTATGATCGTGCAAGGTATAAAGATGAGCCAGGAAGAAGGAGAGCGCTTGATAAAGAGGACCTTGGAGATATTAGATCTCGGAGCAGTAAAGATCAGCGATCTGAAGCAGAGAAGAGATCCATAAGCAGTGCTAGAGTAGAGTCTGTCACTGATCGTGGAAGGTCTACCTCGAGGAATGCTGATGCAGAACTTACTCCACAAAAAAGCAGGTGGAAGACTTCGCCTAGTGCTGGACCTCATACTACAAGAGATAATTACAGGCAAGTATTTACCAATTTTCTTCTACATGCTGTTTCTTGTATGCCAATGTAGATGTGATCCATGAGCGAGAACTGAAATCATCTATTTGCTTACTTGATTTCTTGAATAATCATGCTTCGACTTCTTATTCTCCCATGTTTGTAACCTTGTAGGGTTTGAACCTCTTTTGCGCCAACGTTAGCGTGCTTTTCTTATTTTTGGCTAGTAGCTACTACAATTTGCATTGCCCCCTCAAGGCGGCTAAGTAGATGAGGTGTAGGCGATAAACCCAGAATTCTCAAGTTCTTGTTGCTGCTACAACCCTTGGTGTGAGCTCATTGTTATTCAGCACTTCCTGTTGTGTGTTGTAGCAGGTTGCATTGTAGATTAGGTCAAGGTGTATTTAGTTGTCCCAGAGACCACATTTACTGTAAAAAGATGGTGCGATGTAGGGCTGGAGAGTTTTTACCAAGGAAAATATTAGCTGGTTGATTGAATGATGAGGATGTTTGGTTGACTTCTTTAGACAGCACCAGTTTCAATTATGAGAACTAGGAAGTTATTTTTTTGAACATATGCCAAAACTGAACACAATGACGTGGTGAGCACATAGTGAGCGATATGCTAAAACTCATTTTTACGTCTGATTATTTAATGCGTCGCTGATGTTTATTCCATGAGCAGAGATGAATCTATGTCTTTATATGCGGTCTGCTCAGTTTCAGTGGATTGGCAAAGCAAGCGATGTTTTTTGGTTTATGATAAGTTCTTTCCAAATTGATTAATTTGATTTTATTATGAAACGGCTACCTCGTTGGTTCTTTAAAGTGTGGATTTTGTGATTTGTAGAATAACTCACATTTATAAATGATGTACGTTGGCTTTCCTATAACTTTAGTATTATTTCTCTGGTTACTGTGATTAATAGGCTGTGATATAGTTCAGAGATGGGCTTGTTGCTCACTGAAAAATGAATGCTAGTAGTGATTAGCGAATTTGCGCATAACCTTTTCCATGTGCATTTCAGAAGCCTTTTTCCCTGTTTTGATTGAAGGTATATTGGTGTGAGATAGGTGAAGGAAGATGGTGCCACTACTTATGATTACAACTTTTGGTTTTAGTAGTGGTAGTCTTCGTACTTAATTTTGGCTTCAATCCCTTTTAAAATTCGAGTAACTTATCAGTTAGTTAGAATAAAATTATTCTGTTTTGTTTCCACTCTTTTGGTTTGGAATTATTCCTTACCAAAAAATCTTGGAATTGTTGATCTTCCACATAGTTTCTTAATCATAGGTTATATTGCTCATGCCTTTCTCATGAACATAATTACTGTTTGTTTTAGTGCAACATTTGGATGCTAAGTTGAGGATTGGACTTTTTGTGCTAATATTTCAAAAACAGCAGAGGTGCTATGTTTCGCTTATGGTATTACCACACATTTTCAAAAAAGACATATTACCTTACTCAAAAAGATCTTGTGCGTCACACCAGAGGATTTAATAATTTTGCTCGATAAAACCTTCTTGATCGCAAGCAAGAGATCTAGTTGTCTTATTGGACCTTGTGTTTTTCTGCTTAATGGGTGATGCTAATGTTGATTAATTTCCTGTTGCCAACAGTCTGTCTGTTTGCTCGATCAGTTTTAACTTTTAACAAAATCTGACAATGATATGTTCTGCCTTCTGTGCCTACCAGGCTGTCAAAACAAGAAGACTCCAAGTATCCTTATGAAGAAAGGATTCGACATGGTGGAACATCTCGAGATTATGCTGGTTCTGGTGCATCAATTGAGAGAATTTCTTCATCCCGTTCAACAGAGAAAATGATTCAGAAGGAGGACATCTTTCTTGGAGATTACTCAGCTGAACGACGGCTTAAATCAGATGTTCGCAGTTCTCCCATGCAGTTGGTGGATAGATCTCCTACTTCAGCGAGCAATGAGCGAAGACACTTGAATAGATCCGAGGTTCGCCGGAGTCTTGATGTTGAGGATTCAACACAGAGAAGTGGTGGTGGTTCCAGGGAATTTAAGGAAGGCAGAGGAAATCGTGACTTTGCTGGTGATGCATTTGCAGGTGATGAACTATCTCAAATGGATGGAGATAATGCCTCTGATTCTTCTCCTTTTATCAGAGGGAGTCACTTGTCAGGCAGTTCAAAGTCTGCTTTACCTCCCCCTCCTCCATTTAGGTCTGGGGTTGACAGCTCATCAATGTTTGGCTCTTTGGACGACGACAGTAGAGGGAAGTCAACCAACCGTCACAGAAGAATTAATGATCCTACTATAGGAAGAATGCAAGGAAATGCTTGGAAGGGGGTTCCAAATTGGCCGTCACCTCTGGCAAATGGTTTCATGCCTTTCCAGCATGGTCCACCTCCTGTTGGTTTTCATCCCGCAATGCAGCAGTTTCCCGGACCACCAATGTTCAGTGTTAGGCCTTCAATGGAATTGAGTCACCCTGGGGTTCCTTATCATATGCCAGATGCAGACCGCTTTTCTGGCCATGGGCGCCCAATGGGTTGGCGAACTCCACTAGATGATTCATGCGGTCCCCCATTGCATGGGTGGGATGCTAACAATTTTGGTGAAGAAGCTCACCTTTATGGAAGGCCAGACTGGGACCAGAATAGGACTTTGTCCAACAATAGTCGGAGTTGGGAGACAATTGGTGATGTATGGAAAGGGCCAATAAGGGGCACCAGTGTGGAGCTGCCATCTGGTTCACAGAAGGAGGTCTGTTCAATTCAGGGCCCAGATAATTCTTTTACTGCTCAGTTGGCTCAGCAAGCTCTGGGTGAGCAAAAGCAGACAGATCAAGATGCTGAAAGCAATGATATCAGTTTTCAGTCCAGCAGTGTTCCTGGAAGGAGCACTCTAGAAGATTTGAAAATTAATCATGAAGAGCAACCAATTGATGTGAAGTCATCGGGGAAAGAAGAAGCTAGTCTTAGCAATGTTTACCTCAAAAAGCTTAATATCTCGGCAGATCTGACAGAGCCTGAGTTGTTTGATCAATGTACTAGTTTAATGGATGTTGAGCAGATCTTGACATCTGATAACTCAAAGATCTTGTTCTTGGAGGTAAAGCGGGTAACTGAGTTATTTCTTTGTTTATTTATATCTTTCGTCACTGGAAGTTAACGTTTATTCTTCTTCTAGCAGGGTGCTGTAGAATCTAATGTAACGCTGCCCAGCAAATTTTCAAGTGTTCCACTCATTGCTACTGTGGCTGATTCTGTTTTTCAGGTGTGTGCTTTGTGCAAGATGCATATGCATTTCGAGTTGGGAAGTGAAATACCGTTATCAACTATATTATTTTGTAATAATTTTGTATGTTGCTATGCTGCTTATGCTTCTGTTACCTAGGATTAGTGTCTTATATTATGTACTCTTGAAATGCATGTTTGTTGGGGTTAGTTACAGTTATGTCTTGTTACTATTATTCGGTCCACATATCTTGTTTCACCTTTGTTTTAGGAGAAAAACAATCATACTTCGGTCTTGGTCTCCATTTCATTTATGTGCAGAAGATATTTGATCTTTATGATGTTTTTTTAGCAAGGGAGAAAATGCAGGATAGTATTTGTGTTCAATTTTTATTTGTGAGACGAGAACAGAATTTTTCATGGGTTATAGTTACCCAACCTAGTTGCTCAATTTTCAAGTGAATCAGTTTTGTCCTTTATATACATAAATCCACGCTGTCTAATTTCTCTTATCTAATAATGTGATGATGTGTCCCTATTGCAGAAAGCCATTTCCCTTTACAAGAAGAGGAGGGAGGAAATTGAATTCACAAATGGTGGACATTTTACTTTTTCTGGTCAGCTAGGTGTGTCCTATCCTGCACCTAAATTAGAGAATTCAAGTTCAGTATATGGTAAACTTGAATGCTCCGGTCTGGCGGATGATGGGCAAGTAGAAGAGGGTGATGAGGGGACTGATCTCCCTGTTAGTTCTCTCAGTTCTGAGGAGGTTGTACTTTCACAAAACACACATCAGGAGCTGTGTGAGCCAATGGGTTTGAACCCGGGCGAGAAATCAAATCTCCCTACTTCCATAGATGAAGGAGCTGTCCCGGCCGAGAAATCAGATCTCCCTACTTCCATAGATGAAGGAGCTGTCCTGACCGAGAATTCAGATCGCCCTACTTCCATAGATGAAGGAGCTGTCCCGACCGAGAAATCATATCTCCCTACTAGCATGGATGAAGGAGCTGTCCTGACTGAGAAATCAGATTTCCCTACTAGCATGGATGAAGGAGCTATCCTGACTGAGAAATCAGATCTCCCTACTACCATGGATGAAGGAGCTGTCCCAACGGAGAAATCAGATCTCCCTACTAGCATGGATGAAGGAGCTGTTCCGACTGAGAAATCAGACCTCCCTACTAGCATGGATGAAGGAGCTGGCATGGAAGCTGATACAATTGTGGATGTGGCTCAGGAAAGGGAAAGTAAAATTGCAGAAAACTCGTCGTCTGTGGAAGAGGTGGGCCAACAAACTGATGCCCTTGCTCCTCTTGTGTCTAAAGATTTGATGGGGGCTGATGATGATGTCAAAGATGAGAAGTTTGTTGATGCTAAATGTGGTACTCTTCCACACACTGATGTGTCTACTGAGGTATTTGAGGCAGCGATGCCAGAGTCAATTGAGTCAGTAAATTTAAGTCGGATACAGCATTCTCCTGAAAGTACACATTGAGACAATTTATTTTTCCGAGTTTTTGAAATGCCCCCCCTTATATTCCCATCTTCTGTTTTGTCTGCTTGCTGCTCTTTAGCTGATCAATAAAACTTTTGAGTTTTCTTTATGCTCTTGCCTCTTTCGTTCTTGTTTTTCTGTTCCCAGAAAGCAACCGCAATCCATTACTCTCCTACTAATGGGTTGTGGGTTATTTGTCTTTTTTTTTTGTTTTCGTCTTATATTTGGAATGCTGGTACATCAAGTGCTTCTTTAGGTAGGTTGGGCAAGGATTTGGACGCGTATCTCACCATGCCATTCACTGATTTCTGGTATGGACGTCCATCTTTTTTTTGTATTTTGTTCCCCTTTTTCCCTGCATTTTTTTTTATCTAATTTGCCTTACTCTAAAGTATTTTTGCTTCACTCATGCTATTTTAAAATGTTGTCATGAGTTTTTTTCTCTTTAAAATAAACTACTGGAAGTGTATCGTCATTGGTTTTGCTATTTTAAGCTTCTCATGGCAAGGCTTTTGAACTGCGAACAACAAAATCAGAAAGCTATAATACACTAATGGTGGTCTGGGTTTTCGTGAATTGTAAAACTTGCGTTTTTTCAACCAAACATTATTTTCAGGAAAAAGAAATGGCTACAAAATTAGTTTTTTTTTAATACTTGGTTGTGCTTTATTTTCTTACACTCTCCGTAACTATGCTTTTGTGAGAAAAACATTTCCTCCTTCATATTTTACCCTGAACAATAATAACTATTCATTTTCCAAATATTTTTTAGTTTATTGAGATTATAATGGTAAAATAAATTCTTCATGTTTGTTTCCACTTTCAGTGGCAAATTTGAAATCATAGTTGAAGACCTACCGACGACTTTTTAAAACACAAAATAAAGTTTACCCTAGTTTGATTGACGGTATAAATTTATCCTATAATCAAATCAAACACATTAAGGTTTTATAGCTAGCTTAAGTTTGGATATCCTTTTATTCCATCTAAATTTGGTATTGTTTTCTCCCGGAATAATATAGGTTAACCAACAACAATTAAAAAGTTTAGTCAAGTGTTTGTTCATTACTTCATTAATTTTGCTTAAATATAATAAACGGTGCTCTTCTTTTTTTAAATCATTGTATTTGATACATGTTAATGCAAAAATTTAAGAATACTCTGAACAGTATAACCGCAAATAATTTATTTATTTTTTTAATAAAAAAATCACTTTTTTGCGAGGATGCCTTTAATCAAATAAATATAAAATTCAATCTGCAAATCGTTTCGTTCGTTCTTTTGCAAATGTACGTCACCTATTGATTTCACAACGCAAAATAACTTCGTTGGATATTCATGCTTTCGTTAATTGCAAATATTCGCACACTTAATTTTTAGTAATCTTTAAATAAGCCTCTCAAGTAAATAAACTTTTATTCGAGGTTTTCAAGTTATATATTCCCATTTAATCCTAGTTATTGAATAAATAAAATTTTAACAAGACAAATATTTACGTAGAATGCGTTCGTTAATTTCAAATAGAATCATATATTTTGTTAAAAATCTTAAACATGAGTTAATTTGGGGCATTGATCCAACACATCCATGTTATTATCAATAAAAATATATTAACATAGATAAAGATAAATTTTTCTTTATGACTTAATCATAACTTATATTAATATAATCATAACTTAGATTAATATAATCATATTCAGTATTATGACTCCCTGTAGATAACGGGGACCAAACATGATGACTTAACAATCATAACATCCATCATAGCAAGTCTTCTCTTCGTCTTCGTCTCTCCGTACCTTCGTTTTCGCCTAATTAATTATACAGGTTCGTTACAATTTCTTCCATTAATTATGATTTTTCCAGTTAGGTGAAACTTGAGAATGTTGAAGAGCTGTTTCTGCTTTTGTTTCATGGAGTAATTTCGGTTCATTTTGGTAAAGACTTGAACTTTAGTACTGATTACCCTAATCCCAGAAATTATTAGCTCTATTACATTTTTAGAACCAATTTTAGTTTTTTTTTTTTATAGCTGAAATGGTTTAATTATGATGATTTGTAGAGCTGATCTTAACTGATTTGGGATCGAGAAGTAGTTAATTTAGATAAAGACTTGAACTTTACTACTCATTACCCTAATCCAAGAAATTATTAGCTCTCTTATATTTTTTGAACCAATTTTAGTTTCTTTTAGCTGAAATAGTTTAAATATGATGATTTGTAGAGCTGACCTCAACTAATTTGGGATCGAGAAGTAGTTAATTGATTGATTGTGTTGGGGATTATGATTGAGCATGTTTAATTTGTAGTTGAGTAGTGATACTAGCTTAAGGTTACCATTCAAGTTATTTTGTGTTGCACTGATTACAACGACAACATACCCAGTGTAATCCCGTTTAGTGGGGTGTGGGGAGGGTAGGATGTATGCAGAGCTTATCCCTATCTTCGTGGTGTAGTGATAGATTGTTGGCTCGAAAGGGATGTCACTGATTGTATCCTAGAAATTATAGTTATGAAAGACAGAGGTTGAGGTAAAGCTCAAAGGTGACCTTCTTATTGAATTGGAATAGAACTCTTGATGTCGCATTGTGTCATTCTTACTGGGATGGATAGTATGACATTACTAGCAAAAGAAAATGTTTTTATTATAATGAATCATCTGACGAGTTGTACAGCCGACTCCAACTGATTTGGGATTGAGAGGTAGTTAATTGATTGATTTCGTTGGGGAATATGCTCGGTCATGTTTTATTCATAGTTGGGTACTAGTAATAGCTTTTAGGTTACTTTGGAGAAGTTTTATGGTTCAATGATTGTACTCTAGAAACTTTAGTTATGAAGAACAGAGGTTGAAATTAAGCTCAAAGGTGGTCTTCTTATTGAAAATGGAATAGAACTCTGGATGTAGTGTGTTGTGGGGTCATTCGTAGTGGGAGGGGTAGAACATATAGTTGACATGGATAAAATGACATAGTCTAAAGCAATATGGAGTGTGAAAGCAGTTAGTTAACTTCTTTGGCAAATGTTTTTCCTTGTGCGGTTCCTGATTTCAATGGGAAGTTGGTAGGTAGATCCACCTATTGGTCTTGCTTTTGCTTTTATATGCGGAGTTGCATAGTGGAAACTTTTTCCTCTTAATCGTCACATTAAAACCTATAGCAAGTGGATGTGATCCCTATTTATAAACTTCTTTAACTCGTCAAGGTACAGTTTAAAAAATTGATCCATAATAATTGAGCTGTTCTCCTGTTATTTAACTATTAGCGTAATGTGCTAGACAGAAGAAACTTTCGGGCCCATTATAATTCTTCCAAGCAAGCCAATGCTTACAAGATACTGTTCTGCACTCCAAATCTGAGGCATGTCCACTATTTACTGATTCCTGACAGCTACTATGGATTTCGGCCATGGCAGGGCATGTTACTCTTTTTTTTATGACCGAAAAGTCCGTTTGGGCCAACCCCTTGAACCAACTGCAACTTTCAATACTCGGGGATAACAGGGCCCCCCTTCTACCCCTCTCTACTTAAATACCATGTTTAGTTCACAATTCCCTCAACCATACCATGCTTAGTTCACAATTCCCTAAACCATTGCAATTTGATCTAAGCCTTGGGGCTGCTACATTGTTTGAAAGACACTTCTATATCAATGGTAAAAAGCCTCTGAATCAATTGTCAGAATCAGGAAGCAAAACTTTATGTCCACAAGAAAGGGAAATCCTGCGTTGTATTCTAAAATATTTGCCGAGTCTCTTTGAAAGTACTCTCATTGTAACCCAGCAATGAAAGCACTTGTAAAACTTCTAGAAATGTTGATTGCCATGTATATGTTGTCTTCCATTTTGCAGTTTATTACTTGGAAATGCTGATTTGCTGATAATTCTTGTTGTACTTTATCCAGTCACCGATTTGTGGGTTTGCTGGAAAATATTAATTTCATGGTGGTGTACCTCGAGCACTAGAACTTTTCTGAGAGATTATTTTCAAGCTTCAATAGTTGGTGAGAACTCTATTCAGAGACCAGAATTGTCCGTAGATTTAGATGTATTTTTTCTTTGACATCTAACTTAAACATTCTTAAAGTGAAAAAAGTGTCATCTCAACAAAATTAATCTCACTTTTATCTCTTCGTTTCTTTCCTGTTAGAATAGATCTATTTATAGATTGACTTGAAGAAAATTGAGAAGTTCTGCATCAATGTTGAATATGTTTAGCCCCAGGAAGCTACCTTGGGTATCTGGTACAGATGACCAGAAAAAGGTACTAGCTTTTTCTTGCTTATGATCTAGCCATCTAACTTGGTATTTCCTAGTTAATTGTTCTCAAGTTCATTCGTTATCTTTGTGAAGTGAAGGAACACTGAGTTTGTTGCGACTTTGCAGGTAGTTTTAACTGCTGTAGAAGTAGAATCTCTTCGATCAGAAATTGCTTCTTTGGAAGAAAGAGAAGCTCATTTAAAAGCTCAGTATGTTTTGATGCTTTAATTGTGCTCTCTCATTATGTCTTATGCACCTCTTTTTTAGTTTTTTTTTTTAAACACATTTATGTTTGCTGTTGTTGCCTCTTTGATATGACTGTACTTTGATTTAGCATGGAAAAAGGTTCCAAGAAATTTTGCAGCTTAATACGGTCATATAATTCTCGTTACGATGCTTTTGTAATGTAGGGATGTCTTAAACATGGAGTAAATTACTGTAACACCTCTTGCTTAATGAAACTGAAGGGACTTTTTTCATCTCTTTGGAGGTAGATTATCAGCGTAATATGAAGTATGAACACATCCATAGATGCATATCTATCTACACTAATTACAGTGTGAATTCATAGGTTTACAGCAAAAGCATAAAAGCTTCGCCAAGTTCTTTTTTTCCTTAGGTGACTTGGCCTTTATACATGGAGTCTTTCTATCACATTTATAAAATGTGCAGAATGTGCTAAGGTGGACTATGACATGCACGCATAATAAAACTGCCTTATATGCCCAAACTCTCTACATATGAACTTGCTCCAGTCTTTGGTTGTGAAAATCCTTTGGTAAGAGGACACATCCTGAGTGCCTCTTCACATGTGGGTACATAGAACCATCGGGGATAGTTGATTGGATAAATAAGAGACAAAAACAGAAAGCAGGAAGTTCTTGTCATCTGCCAACTTGGGAACTAAGGGTCGAAAATCCCAGCAGAGGCTACATTAGATGAATTCTTCCCACCTACCTAAGCCTTGATGGCAGAGCTACCTAGTGCCTGGCTGGTTGGAGGCAGCTGATACTTGGTGGACTAGTCGAGGTGCACGCAAGTTGGCCTGGACACTGCCATTATAAAAAGAAATAAATAAAAGGAAAATTTTAGAGTAGGAAATGTGAACACCCTTCAAGATATTGCCGTGAGAGTTCTCTTCAATGAATTAAGACACTTCCGGTCCATGCTTTTAAAACAAGAAAGAACACATTGGGAAAGTGAATAATGTCGTATTTCTAGTTAGTAGAAAGTTGGGATGTAACTGTAACATGGTATGACTGGCTTTCTACTTGATGAGAAAAGACCTAACAACAACTTACCCAGTGTATCCCATATGAGTTATCACTATGATGGCATCCTTTGGAACAACCTCCAGTATCTTTTATTGAGAAGTCATGGATTTTTCAAAAGCAGTACTCGTATTTGAGTCCTGATATATCTATATATATCTTTCTCTTCACAGATTAGAACATATTGATGAAATACTGCAGTCTGCTCGCATGTCGGGTTATTTGTATCTGAGAACGGTACTGAAATACCAACATCTGTCCTTTTCTTGTTATCTCTTGGATTTATCAGACTTAAATTATGAAAATTTAATTCTTGCTTTTGTTCAACAGAGATGGGAGGCTTTACCAGGAGAACCTCTTCCAATCGATGATGACACTGAAGTTGATGACTGGCTTCCTAAATTTCTTGTCCTTCAGGGATCGGGTATTTTCTTGTATTCATCATCCATAGGTAATTATACTGAAACTTACAATTTCAAGTGTCGCGTATTTTTTTTGGTATTGCCCTATTTTGGTGTAAGTGCATTATTCCAAACTTTTAATGGTGTACCATTACTCTCTGTGTTTTGCCTCTTCCCTTTATTGGCCAATTCTGAGTTCCTCATTAGAGGCCGAATCTTTCAACTATTTATCAGGAAAGTCTGGAAATCTTAAATGATGTCTTATGCTGATTAATGGTATCCATTGTAGTATGATGGACGTCAAATTTGCTCATATAGTTTGGCGCCCTCTAAGTGTCTCTTGAATTTTGATTGACTGCTACGTGATTTTAGTTATTAGAGATGGAAATTCAAACCCTCAACCCCCATAAAGGAGGACACTATCCCTCAACCTCACACACCCCTCATGATCAGGTGGGTGAAATTTATGTCCACGCCCACCAGTGGGCAATGGCACTTGCACCGTCCTCGTGGTTTCAATGCTCTATAACTGTGCTTGTATCTTCCCTATTTTTCTACATCAAAGTTTTAAAATCAATTAAGAATATATATTATCAAAATGGACAAACAAACGGGAAGAGTGTGAATGGAAATAGACACAAGAATGTTGAAGACTCTGGTGGAAGATGTGAAAACACGAGGGAGGCTGTAAAATGAGTTGAAAAGTTGCAGCTATCCAAATTATGGATTGAAATACTTACTCGTTGTGGGTAGAGAATGGTGTGTTGGTATGTCTGAATACCTTATATGATATCCTCCCCCTGCCCTGCAGTCTATATGGTTTGATGAAATTCCAAAAACTCATCCTCCAACTCCCCTGTTCATGTATGTAGGTGGAGTAGGTAAAGTACCTATGGTATAGGTAGAAATTGTCATCTCTATTTGGTATAGCGCACTGTTAAGTTATACTGGGATTGGCTGACCTTTTAGTTGCGTATACATAATTAATCACGAGCTCCATGCATCTTGATGTAGAAATTGCCATCTCTATTTGCTATATCACTTTTAGGTTATGCTGGAATTCTAATTGTGTATCTCTTAATTCCTCATGAGCCAATGCATCTCTCTATCTTCTCTTGATTTAATAAACTCCCATAATCTCTTTTATTTACTTTGACAATCTGATATCTCCCAACACAATGAAGAATTTTCTGATATCTCTTGACGCTACAAAGAGGCTATGTCATGAATGCATTTGAGTATAACTACTAAACATGATGCAGATCTGAGCCCTCAAGACTCAACTCTCCTATCTGATGTTGTTGAAGTTGGAGCCATGCCTTGTCTGACACGAGACAACGGTGATACTCGATATTGCTTTTTTATTTCAACTCGTCATGGGCTGAGATATGAATGCTCTAGTGCTTCCAAAATACAGGTAATGGTTGTATCTGGATCATCTACAGCTAGTACCTAGTCTTAGTATCTTCTTCCATGTGTTGATGTTTGAAGTTCATAAATGGACCATCGAGTAAACGCGAATTCATATTCACCTCTCTGTGTATATGATCTTTTCCATTATTTCTATGCATGATTTGATGGAGTACGAACTGTCTGTTAGTAGTACTAAAAGTGTTGCCTTGTTCTCTGGACATGAATGCTTTATCGGAATCCTGTCTTTTCGAATTAGTACCTCATGAATGATTAGATACTTAGAAGTCCATCATTATAAGCAGATGTTACGAGTACGTCTAACAGTAACACACATGTATTTATCAGGAAAGTAGTAACATAGATGTCAAAGTAGCATGTTATAAGCCTGTTTGTTTATTCGTGTTAGTAATTTTCTCTCGAGAATGTTGTCTTCCCATAACTAAGATCTTTTCTATTGATTCATTACATTCCTTTCATTATCCAGTTGCAAGCTATAGAATCTTTCTTTGTTTTGCAGGTTGATTCCTGGTTGGCGTCATTACAGAATCATTCTGATCTGCAATCTAACTGCACCACGCCCGATGAACTAACCAAGACTTGACATGTTCTTCTGTCAGTATTCAAGTTTGATTGAAGAACTGTTAGCATTTATCCATTATTCTGTACATAGCTTATCTAACTGCCATTGTCAAGTTACTACTACTATATAAATAAAATGTGTTCACAGTTTAAGTATTTCCACTACATGACATCTTTGGCAACAAATCATTATGTAGTTCAGATTGCTAGTGAAGTGTCAAAGTGAATCAGCTAGATAGTACCTCCAGCACCATCGAGAAGTGCTGCGGGATGACAGAGATTCCTCCACCTTTAATTTGGTTCGAGCTTTGATAATGGAGAATCTCTTTTGACAATAGCATGTTTGATCCCCCTTAATGAGCCTATCCGACCTGAATTTGAATTAATTGTGTCAGTATGTTTCGGATACTAGATGTCTAAAGCAACCCGAAAAATAGCTTATGAAAATCTACCATAAAGGCACACTCCCAAGGTGTAGTGGGATGATTGAGATTCTTTCGCCTTTAATTTATGACCTTTGATAATGGAGAATCTCTTGGCAAGTGAGTGTTTTATCTCCTTAATAAACCTATTCGATTTGAATTTGAATTAATCGTGTCCGTGTATTTTAGATACTTAGATGTCTAAAGCAACCACACAAAAAAAAGAGAATAAAAGAATATAGAATAGTACCTCCAGCAATGAGGATGTAAAATAAATGTTTGTTTTTTTTGTTTATATGGTTTATGATAAGTTCCTAATTGGCTTGTAGGGTGTGTGTTCACAAATCTTTTGTTTTTTTCTATTTTAATGGGTGGCTTGGGATGATTACTTATTTAACATAGATGATTATAACAAGAAGTAGGCAAAGTTGACAAGATAATTTTTTTTAAGAGACAAAATATAATGATGTTAAAGAATCACCAAATATGTCATTATAGCTTTTAAATCAACAATCATTCAAAAATGATTGCTCCTTCACTTTCTTTGAGAACCATTAGATCTACATTCAAGTAATGACAATCTAATTATACTATAAAAAAGATGTTAAGACTAATGTTACCACTCATTGATATAATCATTTGTTAAAAGAGTGTAACCCAATATGAAATCAATTTCGATTCTTCTGACTAAGATTCGGGATTTCCGTTCAACGAATCATCTATATTAGTACTTTTTTAGCCTAACGGGAAGGAGGTTACGATATGTGGAATTGAATCCTCATTAACAAAGTAAGAGTTGAAATGGCCAATCAACTGAGCTTTTAAGATTCTCCGTAAATAAACATGTAACAATGGGGAAAGTTAACGAATCAGATTCGGTTTAACCCGTTCGACTTCAGCCCAATAAAACTTGGGCTTTAGGGTTTGGCCCAGCCCGAATCCTTAAACCTTCCTCTCTCACGCGATCTAAATGTGCGTGTGATCACGCTCGACTGCATTGGGAACCTCACATATATAAGCTATGTAGCTTCACTCAATTTCTCACTCTCTTTCTCTCTCTATCACTTCACACATTTTGTTGGCTTTCTCTCTCTAAAAAGCTCAGAGATGAAATCTCAGATTTGCAGATCTGCTTCACGAGCAGCTAAGTCACTCCTTTCTGCTTCATCTAAGCAGACTTCTCGTGCTTTTTCAGGTATAATTTTCATTTTTATGCAAACTGGCTCGGACACCACGGTTATACTAAAAACAAATCATTATATTTCTTCCTGGTGTGAATTATATAAGCTGAAATTTGTAATTGCTTTAGTTTTTAGTTGATGAATATTTGAGCTCAGGTTGTCAAAACAAATTCATGAATGTTTGAGCTTTTTTAGCATATGATCTTTGTTACTAACACTTATGTACAGTCGAATTTTCTTTATAACAACGTCATTTGTTCACGAGCAGAGTTCTCGTGCTTTTTCTGGTAAATTTTTCATTGCTGATGTGGATTATAAGCTGAAATTTGTTATTGTTATCGTTTTTTAATTGATGAAGTTTTATAGCTGGTTAATTATTAAAAAAAATGTTGTGAAGTTTTGAGCTTTAAGCTTGAGATTCCATTTTGAAAAGAATAATGATTTGTAATTGCTATTGTATTTATTTTATGAAGTTTTGAGCTGGTTATAAATGATAAAAAGGGTGAAATTTTGAGCTTTAAGCTTGATATTCCGTTGTTTTTTTTAGAAAGTCCTAAAAGCATATGATTTTTGGTGGAAAACTTAAATATTTTCAGAAATTACCTATAAAAGTACCATAAATCTGAATTCTTTTGGTCAATGTTCCATAATATTTTAGAAATGTTAAAAATCTGGTAATGGAAGAATAAAGTATTTGACTTTAGAATAATAATGTGCGGTTAGATTTGCCGTAGAGGAAGTGGTTGTTTTGAAGTTTGCCTAGTAATTTATTTATGTTTGACTCATAGTAATGTTTTGATTTTCATTTTTTGGTTCCGGTGTTTGACTTTTTGGTATGTAGATTTGAATTTTTGCTTCTGTTACCGCTGCTTTGGAATTTGGAGGAGTTTTGCAGCAATTAAGGCGTCTATGAATTAGTAAATGTGTTCCAAATGAATTGTGGTTACTACACATTTTGACCTTTATCTTTGTGGTTTAAGAAAGATGACCTTTTGACCTCAATGTACTGCGGTTCCAGCATTTGCACCTCAAACTTGGACTAGATTTATGTATATAAAAATTAAGTTGAATAGTTAAAGTATGTACATATTATATGTGGTGTACCTCCAAATCATGGATTTTCTTCACACGATATGTATGACTAATGCGAGGTACTTGTTCTAGCTTTGCTCATTGAAGATAATCTGTTTTCTTATATGCTTGGTTTCTTGTTGGGAATGCCTTATGTGTCTTATATGTTTAAAGATCATCTATGTTTGGTTATATTGAAAATGCTGATTTCTGAGTTCTCTTTGTTGCAGGAGGACGAGCAACAGCTGCAGCAGCCACAGTTTCTTTGAGAGGAGTGGTGCCTTCTCTAGCCTCATATGGCAGGAGTGAATCTGGAAATGCATCTAGAGCTTGGATTTCTGGTGTCCTTGCCCTTCCTGCAGCAGGTTTGTTCAAGTTTATTTCTCATGGACTTGTTGCATGCTCCTCTCTGAAAGCCTCTTGTGGTGAAATTTGATTCTTTGAGGAAGCTTCTGCTTTGTACCTTTTCATATAGTTACTGGCATTTAGGTGTCTACATTTAAGCCTTTTACTAGGACGCTCAAAACAAGAGTTGCATTAAAACCGCATGTCCTCCTATATGAGGCGCCAGAAATACTCGCCACTACTGCCAGCTTATATTTTTCTTTTGGATGAAAGCAAAACTCGATGAACGTATGAAAGGTTAACTACCTCCACCTCTACTTCAAGAAATAGTTTTCTGTGGCTCGTATAGTTCAGTTGGTTACTGAACTTTCACCTTGTTGGTGAGGATTTGATTCTCCACCTTGAAATCCCGTCCCCCATTTCCCCTTCTCCTACCCCATGGTATGGGGTGAAAAGGTTTGCTGTACTTGTGCGCATAATTGAGCATTTCATCCCATTTCTCTCGGACAAAAGTTATAACTTGTCCTGCCTTTGTTTCCTTGTTCGAGGAAATAGTTATTTGTATTCTAATTTCATCTTTTCCCTCTCTTTATTGTTTAGCTTACATGCTCCAGGAGCAAGAAGCACATGCTGCTGAGGTACCGTATTCTCAGCCTTCCTCTTGATTGAGGTGTTATATTATCCATTTTATTATCATTTTCATTCTTTTAGTAACATATTTGATCTGTTTCTATTTCTTTCAAGATGGAGCGCACCTTTATCGCCATCAAGCCAGATGGAGTACAGAGGGGCCTGGTACGATAATGGTTTCTGTTGCTACTTCTTTTATTTATATGATCTTCCAATAATGTGCTCCCACCCACCAATCCCTTAGTTGAAGAGGCAGCTGAAGTTACTTTGCATTTTAATATTTTATCTGGATGCTTGATGGGAAATGTATTCTCTTTTACGGTTAGCTGATAAATTTTTGTTTCATTTCAGATTTCAGAAATCGTATCACGCTTTGAGCGCAAGGGCTTCAAGTTGGTCGCAATCAAAGTTGTGATTCCTTCCAAGGAATTTGCAAAGAAGCACTATCATGACTTGAGTGAGAGACCATTCTTTAACGGCTTGTGCGATTTCCTTAGCTCTGGCCCTGTCTTAGCAATGGTAAGTAAGAGGATTTTACTAGTCAAGTGCCATTTTATCTCTTTGCCCAAACTATTTCAGCATGAGCAACTCCATACACTTCTCTTCAGGTTTGGGAAGGTGAAGGAGTAATCAGATATGGAAGGAAGCTCATCGGAGCCACCGATCCACAGAAATCTGAACCTGGAACCATCAGAGGCGATTTAGCTGTTGTAGTCGGAAGGTAATAATATACAAGATACAACTACGCATCAATCTTAAACGAGTCATTCTGCTTGTATGATTGCGTAAATATGAGTTTAACACAATCTGCTATACAGGAACATCATCCATGGCAGCGATGGCCCTGAGACCGCAAAGGATGAAATCAACCTATGGTTTAAACCAGAGGAGTTGGTTAAGTACACCAGCAACTCTGAGAAGTGGCTATATGGTGATAACTAAGTAAATGTACTCTTGCATTAATCTAATTTATTGCCATTAGATAGGCATGAGGGGTAGCAAACTCATATATCAAAATAATGCCAATTTTTCCCAAGGCGAGTAGCAACTTTACATTTAGTATACTATTTAAAATCACCACAATAATATGTATTGAAACAATGAACTTCATTTATGTAATGAAACATTGAATTTCATTGTTCTCGTTCCAATGCAATTATCTATTGCAACTATTGGTGGAATGTGTCATGAAGTACTACTTTCGTTGGGTTGGTTTCGACGGGTTGAAGTCAAAATTTTTACTATAAGTGAATCAACGAGCGAAAGGGTGATAATTGACTCTTCTTGAACAAGAGTAGCTCTGCGTTGATGTAGGTTGTACTATACGTTTTAACACTCCAAATCTTTTCCTTTGTCCTTATTCTTCACTCCAAAAATCTCCCTTTTTTTCAATCAAATAACCATATAAGGTAAATATTTACTTTGTACTCATACTTGACATTTACACCTAAGTAAACAAAATTGCAAATAACTATCAATAGGCATAAGGGGGTGTAGCTCATATGGTAGAGCGCTCGCTTCGCATGCGAGAGGCACGGGGTTCGATTCCCCGCACTTCCATTTTAAAATTTCATAATTTATTAGATTCAGATATGATTTCTGAATTTTGAAATTTAATTTTAAAAAGAATCACATATATATTTTTATTTTTTTTACTACTATTATAACAGTCTTCGTCTATTAGACAAAAAAAAGTTGGAGCATATTAATTTATTTACTCTCTCTGTCTCAATTTATGTGACACTTTTAGTTTTTCGAGAGTTAAACCGTTTAAGTTTGACCGAGAGCTTGTGCAAGGAATCTTCAATTTTTTTGAAATTAAAATTTATATATTTGTAAAGTACTATAATAAGTCACAATAATTGATAATTCAAAATGTTTAAAAGATCAATGAAAAACTTACGGTAAAAAATAGACTTGTTTGAATCTTGAAGTGCAAAAAGTGAAAAGGCATAATAAATAAACATGACCCTTAACTTGACTTCAGCGGACGACTATGCCCTCCAACTTTGAGTGTGCATAAGTAGACATTAAACTTGTATAAAATTGAACAAGTAGACACACGTGTCCTACCTGGCATAATACACGTAGGATGCCACGCAGGACGTAAAATTTGCTATATAGGGTGCCATGTAGGACGAATGTATCTATTTGTTCAATTTTATACAAGTTTAAGTGTCTACTTGTGCACATCTAAAGTTAAAGGTCATAGTTGCCAGATAACGCCAAGTTAAAGATCATGTTTATGTATTATGCCTAAAAAAAAATTGCTATTTTTCTTAATTCCTTTTTAATGCCTGAGAGTATTAGTACAATATGGAGTTAATATCTCAAAAGGTCACTCAACTTTGAGAATTTATCTAAGAAAGTCATTGAACTTTGTTTTGTATCATTAAAATCACTAAACTTAGACATTTCTATCAATAAAATCACTCAATCAAATTTATCATTAAAAAAAGTATTGGCATGACAAAATAAATTATTATTTTTATATCATGTAAATATAAATTCCACAATTAAATAAAATTAAAGAAATCTCATTAAGGACTTTTCACTTCCCCTCACAATTATTTTTTTCAAAAAATCAATTAAAATGTATATCTAAACACAATTTTAAATTTCAAAACTTATTTATCAACAATTTGAAAAAAATTATTTTTCAAACTTGAACAAATCTATGTCAACGTTAGCAAACTGTGGAGTTACAAAGGAAAAGTAAAATCTTTACCAATTATATTTAGCAAGAAACATCTAAATAGATTACACGCTGAACAACTTATTAATTAATAAATACTTACTTGTTCTATTTTTGATATTTGTTTATTGTTTTTCTTCCTGTTTTGGATTTAATTTGTTGTTTTGCTTAAATACTTATACTCATTTTTTATTTAGGTGTAATACCAAAAGTCCAAAATATGTTTCACTAAGAAAAATTATTCATTTATTTATTAAATCGTGACATAAATTATACAATAATATCATAAAAAAATATTTGTTTCCGTGATTAAGTTTGTCAGAACTTTTTTTAATAAGTTTTTTTTAAAAAAATTTATTTATTTGTGGGTCTGTGTTTATATGACATAAAAATAATAATTTATTTTGTAATGTCAATATTTTTTTTAATAATAAATTTGATTGATAGAAAGGTCTAAGTTTAGTGATTTTATTGGTACAATGACTTTGATAGATAAATTCTTAAAGTTGAGCGACCTTTTGAGATATTTTTTTCATGCTTACATATTTATGTACGTATTAATTATGAGTTTAAGTTTTGTGCACTGTCAGTCAGTTAGTGTATAAGATTTTCTACACCATCGGATTCAAGAAATTCAATGAGGATATGAATGGCACAGGTTACGATCCTGAAATCACGGATTTCCCTGAGTCCGATGAGGATCTTTCCCCGATAGTAAGGGTTTTTGTTGTACGTATGATTCAGAGGAGGATTATTGCCCAAACGGGAAGATGGATAATGCTCTTTGGGACAAGTACTACAAACAGAGCGAGGTAAATTCATTTTATTTTATATTAAATTGCTCTATTTCACTATAAAGACTATGAACTAATTTGTGTATCATGTTTGGAGTGAAATTAGCCTTCTTACAACTTAAAATGCTTAATTTATGTGAGAAAACCACCTTAGCAATGGAGATGGAGATGGAGATGGAGTGTGTGTTTTGCATTATCAATGCTTAACAATTCTAAATGGTTTCAGCGAATTTGATCTTTCTTTGCATAAATTAGCTTATAATTAATTGGTCTATTGGAAATAGCCTGCGTACACTTAAACCCCAGTCATAACAACATTGTGTTGTCATTATCACCACCTTTGATGCCGTGATTCCTCTGCCAATAGGATGTTCCAGTCTTCCCCCCGCTGATTGTCAAAGATCAATCTAGGAAGAATGGGGTATGATCTTTGAGAGGATTTTATTAGTGAGCTGAGAAAAATTATCAGGAGCTTTAACTTTAGGAATAAGAGCCAGACATGTATGAGTGAAAAATGTAGGCAGATTGGGAAGAAGTACTTCTCATACTCAACCATATAAGTTTTGATAATATCCCATGTTTTCTGAAAGAAATGACCAGATGAGCTGTTAGGATTCATAGCAAATATGGCATCTCTTATTGCGTTCTCTGTTGGAATAGTTGATTGCAGATTGGGCAATTTGATCAGTGTTATCAATCCATGTGCCTGAGGAGTCTTTGATTCTGTCGTCTTTTTCCTTTGATGACACTATTAACAATATTTAATTCTGGCTTTTTGTTTCAAAATACTCTCATGAACTTTCAACCACTTTATGTTCTTGGCTTGGGCTTTATGAAGCATGATTCTGTTATCATCAGAGTAACAGTTTCATATTGAGTTCTTGACAACATTTTAAGCTTATTCATCGGGTTTCCTTGAATCTTATTACTCCAAGCTTGTTTAACAATATCAAGAAAGCTAACTTTCTTTTCATCAGCCGATAAGATACTATTAAAGTCTCCAAGAACTGCCCACTGGCCATTAACAACTATGACCTGAACGCAGACTTCTTCTCCTGCAGTAATTGCTTTTAGCATAAACAGTTGTGACCAGAGTGTTAATCTTGTAAACAACCTGTCTATATTTGTTTGATAATTCTCGTTCTCCCTTTTTTTCACTTTTGTTCCTCTAGGGGGAGGAGAGATCATGTTTTTTTGTTGCATATTGAATATCCTTGTTGATAGTATCCACAGGTTTACTAAGAATAGAGACTGCTCCTTGTTAATCTTTATTCATATCCATCTCATTGAAGTTGTCTTGTATTTGATTCATCTTGAGGGGGGGTTAAGTCCACAACTAATTTCCCACTCATATCTTTGACATAAACTCCAGGTAGGGTGATTCGTATTCCTTGACTGAGTTGTTTGTCCCTCTATATTAGTGTCTTTTGTACTTTGATAGCCTTTTATTAGTTATATATCTTTTGTAGTATCAAAAATGACATGTTGGTATTTCCAATAAAAAGTTTACTTACAATTTGTGTTGTTGCAGAATTGATACTATTAGGAATTTTGTCCCTCCAAATAAATCACAACACCTTGTAGTGGAAACAAATTAATACCACTCTCTTTAAAAACAATCGGTTTGGATCTAAGTCAACCTCAAAATTTATTTTATAAAGTGAGGATTACACAAGACCTTTCTATCCCTAAGTAGTTATCCGCGCTAAAGGGTAAGTCAATATCCAAAGCAAATATCAGGTAAATCAATAAGTAGTTAGGATGGATCTAAATCTAACCATCAATAAGAGAAATAAGTATAGAGTCTAATTCGATTTTAAATTTTTTACCCAAAGTGTGAAAATTAACTCAACTTGCATTCATATCCGATTATTCAAATTTACAATGGACAAGTTTGTGGGTCATATGTGATGTAAATATAAATTAATCGGACTAAGTTTTAAATGATTATATTTTACTCTATTTTAAAAAAAAAAGAAAAAAGAATAGGGACAACGCATATTGTTGCGCCATTTATTTTACATGTATGACCAAGTCCTTTTCTAATTCCTTCAAACTAAAAGAAAGTTGCCTTTTCTTGAATTGAATTTTTTCACTTTAGGGTTGGTGGGGTGGGGTGGATTTCACGTGGCTAATATTACTAAATTAATACATTAGATTAGTCAAAAAGTGGAGGGGTGGATAACTCATTATCCTCAAGAAATTCCAACTGTTTTTTTCAGTTATAACACGTTACCCCATAATTAATGCAAAGGTGGCAACCCTATGACAGTTGACAACTACCAAAAGTGTAAAAATTCTTTTAAGAGTACTATAATATAATAACATATCCAATGTAATTTTATAAATAGAGTCAGAAAAGAGTGGTTAATAAAGATGCAGTTTATGAAAAGTCCTCTACACAAGTAAAAACATTCAAAGTAGGTTTGTAAAAATATAGTAACGAAAAAGTCGTGTCGAAAATAATATTGAAAGGAATAAAAATATAAGTATTTGCTAATTAAGAAGAGTAATTGAAGTCATTTATATGATCACTTATAAGTTGACACTTGGAAATGTAGTAAAGGTGGTCATCTTAGTTGGTCAACTAATTAAATCTCCCATTTAAGAAGAGTTAATTAATTACCATTTCCTTTTCAATTTATATAGTGAAATTTGACTAATTACAAAGTTAAGATCTTTTGAAGCTTGTAATTTATAATTTTATGCATATAATAATGAGAGTAAAATTGAAGAATATGGCTAATAAATAGAACATGTCTTTAAAATGGAAGATATATGGTTTATTCAATATGTCATTAGAAAATTAAAAAATTGAGATTTAATCAAAGTTCAAAAACTTAGGGTTTAAACAAACATTCCTTTAATTTAGGGGGGGAACCCTTTAATTTGCCCCTTTTAGTGTAGAGTACAACAACACAACTTTTTGGCTATTTTGCAATTAGTTGACTCAGCGTCATGATTTCTCTATTCTTAATTAAAGATTTTGGATTTGAGTTCTGAATATATATAAATAAAGAAAATTAGGCACCATGCACATTCTTCTTAAATGAGTCTTATGCGGTACGAGTCCAAATCAATCAAAGCTTCAGTGTAAGTATCAAACATGTGAAAACCAAAAAATAAATAATTCTTTTTCTGTAATTTGGAATAAAGCTAATGTGGAATTGTCATGTTTGAAGATGTAGCAAAAAGATAAAGTCCCTTTTAACATTATCTTTGTTTGTTATTCATGTAAAGGATATGTGGTACCCTCAAATTGTTTAACAAATTGTACCACATTGTGTACACCCTGCCAAACCTAAAATGAAAAGTAAAAGAAAACTACTAGAAAATAAGAAAATTTTCGAGAAACTATTATAATTTTTTTTTTACCTTCATAACATAGGAGTACGATTGAGTGTTACCCACTATCGTTTCTAAATTCTATTTGTGAAAATAACAAGCTCAACGAGGGTGTAAGACACTTTCCGCATAATTTAGATATATAGTTGACAATTTTATCATGCTTTTTTCTATTTCTTATCATTTATGTGATTTTATATGATGATTCATTAATTTTTTTGAATTTCGAAATACCAAAAAAGGTCATATTTGTCAAAATAATTAATGTCAAACGAAAGGAAACTATTGATGGAATAATTAAAAAAATACATTGTTTGCTACTTTCGGCAGATAATATGTTTTACTGATAAGGATTTGCATATAGTAATTAATAGGAAAAAAACATTAATTTTCAACAAATTACGCGTTTTATTAGATAAGGATTTGCATTAAAGCAAAACATTAAATGACCTTATGACTAAGTTATAGAAACAAATAGAAAAAAACAATTTCATTTTTTTTTTGTTGGACCTAGGATAACCTATCGTCATTACAATCTATGTGGCATCCTTGTTTTTTGAATGAGTACTCTGTGGTGAGCACTTTGTGTCAACTGTGTAAATCCTGCACCATGTAATAATTCGCAAACCACACAAAAAATGTAAACTATATAGGTGTGCGTAATAGCCTACAATCACACAAAAAATGTAACCGCATGAAGCAAATCCTACGTGAAAAATTCGATTTAAAAAAATTAATTCCAAATCATTTGTGTAAATAACTCATCCTTCAAAACAACTTAGCCGCGTAGAACCATTTCAAATTTTGATATTATACATTTGGAAGCAAATAACAGAAGGAAACATACCCCTCGAAAATTAACACATAGAATAATTTATTTATTTTAACTTCCCCACAATTTGTTTTTTTTTCAATAAAATATGATCCAAAAGAACTGCTAACAGAAAATTAAGATTCTGGGACTGGACAAGACGATGCAACAAAATTTATAAATTTTCACGACTCCCAAGGTGAAATAAAACATGTTACAGAAAAAAACCAATAACAATAAAGACAAATATTTAATTAATATTTTAATCAATTAATTACCTACCTTGGGCAATAAAAAAAACAGTTGGTATTTACCAATTTCTACCAGCTAAGATTAATTGCATGAATCGTCTCTTTTTTTTTTCTTTTTTTTTAAAGTTAAAAAGCTTAGTCATTAACTAATTCTTTTGTTCCGATTAATTTTAGATTTGCATTACGTTAAAACCATTTAAGAAATATATCAAAAATTATTATGATTTGTATATGATTTCTTTACTTTTATCCAAATATCTCGAATATAAATTATTAGAAATATTACATTAGGTATGAAAATAAATAAATAAATGATAATAACTAAGTTGTGAAGTAGATTGCATAAATCTTGTATATTCCTTCGAAGTTCTAGTATATTCAAAAATTAGTATGCAGAGAAATAAGATTATTTTAAATTAATTAATTATTTATTTATCTACCCTTATTTTTTAATACTTTTGCATTAGAAAACTGACACAAATGCAATAAAATATACGCTAAAAAATAGTTGAAAAATATTCTTTTTTGAATATGGGGTTAATCATGATTCATGAGTTCATAGGAATCTAAACTAGAATCTAGAGAGTCCTCCTAACTCTAGACACAATCCCCCATATATTTTTTTAATTTTTATTCGGAGTTCGATATTTGTATTAAATTAAAATTCTCTCAAAAAGTTTGGAGTAAAGTATTACCTGACAAATACGATTTTATACCCAAATATCAAACTTTTGATTAAAAATAAATGATTTTTTGAGACTTCTATCTGTCGTTCGATATTCATATTAGATCGAATTAAATTTAAATTTTCTCAAAATGTCTCTTGTTGAAGTAAAGTATTATCTAACAAACACAATTTCGTACCCAAATATCAAATTTTTTTTATTAAGAATGAAAGAGTACTTACCATTTTTGCACATGGTCAATTTGCTTTAAATTTTATTGGAATAAAAATAATTCAAGTAGAAAATCAAATTTATTAATAATTTGATATTTATTTAATTATGGAAAGTATTAAAAAAAAGTATTGAGTTTATGAAAAAAATAAATATTTTTCTTGAAATTTCTCAAAGCCACCATTTGACCTACACTACCACGTGTCCCTTTTCTTCTTCTCCATCTTCTTAGCCTACCTCTTAAAAATTCTTGAAAATTCTTTCAGCCCAATTAAGTAATAGGCAAAAAGGTGCAAATTTTCATTATTATTGTTTGCCCATAACCGTGTTTTTTTTTTAAAAAAACATTTCATACACCTATATAAGCTTGGACTTGGGAGTCTTTGTTTCAAACTTGTCAATAACAAAAAAAAAGATCAGATTTTTTTCTTGACTTTTGGAATTCTTTTTTACCAAAACTCAAATCTTGTTATATAAAATTAAGGGTTAATTTTTTTAAAAATTGTTTTATAGTACAATATGTCGAAGAGTATACTTGTGACAGGGGGAGCAGGGTATATTGGGAGTCACACAGTGTTGCAATTGTTACTTGGTGGTTATAAGACTGTGGTGATTGATAATTTGGATAATTCTTCTGAAATTGCTGTTAAAAGGGTTAAGGAAATTTCTGGTGAATATGGCTCGAATCTATCTTTTCACAAGGTATATTTCATTTTTCTGTTTTCCTTAACATGGGTTTTTTTTGTTTGTTTGTTTTGGGTGGAGAATTGTTGTGGGGTTTATGGGAAAAGGGGGAATTGTATGAATTTGAGTTTTGGGTTTTCTTGTTTTTGTGTAAAGATTGGATTTTTATGGAGTTTTGTCTGGTTTTTTGTATCAGTATATTGTTGTTATGTGGTTAATCTCTGAAACTTACTATTTGTTTTGAGGATGGAATGGATGGTTATTTCTGGAATTGTATGAATTTGAGTTTTGGGTTTTCATTTTTTGGTGTAAAGATTGGATTTTTATGGAGTTTTGTCCAGTTTTTTGTATCAGTATAATATTGTTATGTGGTTAATCTCTGAAACTTACTATTTATTTTGAGGATGGAATGTATGGTTATTTCTGGAGTTGTATGAATTTGAGTTTTGACTTTTCATTTTTTGGTGTAAAAGATTGGATTTTTATGGAGTTTTTTGTATCAGTATACTGTTGCTAGGTGGTCAATTTCTGAAACTTATTTCTTTTGAGAATAGAATGATTATTTCTGGAATTGTATAATTTTGTGTTTTCTTGTGTTGATGGTCTATCGGAAATAACCTCTCTTCCTCGAAGTAGGGGTAAGGTGTACACTTTACCCTTCCAAACCCCACTTTGTGGAACTACACAGGCTATGTTGTTGTATGATTTTGATTTTTGGGTTTCAAAGATTGGATTTTTATTGGGTTGCTGTTGCTTTCTTTTTTGAATTGTATGCCATGAGCATAGGTTGAATGGTTATTTCTGGTATATTCCCTTTTTCTGTTTTTCCTTTTCATGGCCCCTCTCTCTCTCTCTTTTTGCTTTCCTCTTTTTGAGAACTGTTCTGGGTTTTGTGGATAAGGTGGAATTGTATGAATTTGAGTTTTTGCTTCCTTCTTTTTAATGTAAAGATTGGATTTTTATGGGGTTCTCCAATTGTTTGAAATCTATATACTGTTGCTATGTGGTCAATCTCTTTGTTCTTGTTTCTTTCTTGAAATGATTATTTCTGGTCTATCATGTGCTTCTTTTTCCATTAACATATATTTTGGTGAATTATACACTTTTGTTTTTTCTCTCCATATGTAAAGTAACTGTTAAAATTCCAGAAATTTTGATGGAAATTAGTCTCAGTAGTCTATTGAATTTGGTGTTTTTCATTTGGAGATAATAACTATTGGCCATAGTTAAATTTTCTTCTATGGATACATTTGCTTTTAATGGCTCTATTTGTCATGTAATGATAGTTCTCCTGTGTAACAATACTTTTACAAGGATTAAGATGATTTCATGTTACTTTTTTTCTTTTCTTTCTTTAATTTCTTTAAGTTGGTGGCTAAATTCTATTGTTTTGTCTTATACTATAGGTGGATCTACGTGATAAGCCGGCAGTTGAGGAGATTTTCAGGTCTAACAAGTAAGTTCCAACAAAAAAATCTGTCTTCATGGTTTTCAAGAGACAACTTTTTTCTTCTAATTATCTCAGTATTGAATATAATGTAGTTATATTGTACACACTGATGATGGTTTATTTACCATGTCGTGCTTGAATTATGGACTATTTCAGATGAAACTAAGCTTTGAAGAATAGTTGTTGAATGTCTGAATCTAGCATATTGATTCCCTTACTCAAAATTTATTACCTTTTGATACATCGGTTTGGCATCAACTACTTTTTTTTTTGCAGATTTGATGCTGTTATTCATTTCGCTGGACTAAAAGCGGTTGGTGAAAGTGTCGAGAAACCTCTGATGTACTATGACAACAACCTTATTGGAACAATTACCCTCTTGGAAGTCATGGCAGCTCATGGATGCAAAAATGTATTCCTCGTACTTCGATTAACTTTTATGATGCGTCTCTTTTCTTGCAAGTCCTTAACTGGTTTCCTTCTCTGCTTCTGCAGTTGGTGTTTTCATCGTCAGCTACTGTTTATGGTTGGCCAAAAGTGGTTCCTTGTACTGAGGAATTCCCCCTGAGTGCTGCAAATCCTTATGGACGGACAAAGGTACTGTCAATTGTTTCATCTTGCATTTTTAGCGCTCAACTTGTTGAAGTCTAAAATAGTTTGTTTATTTTATCTGTTCATGATCTAACAAGTCTCAATTGTCAGCTCTTCATTGAAGAAATATGCCGTGATGTACAAAACGCGGACTCTGAATGGAAAATCATATTGCTGCGGTACTTTAATCCTGTTGGTGCTCATCCAAGTGGTCGAATTGGTGAAGATCCTCGAGGAATTCCTAACAACCTTATGCCATTTGTTCAACAAGTTGCTGTTGGCAGAAGAAAAGAGCTGACAGTTTATGGAACTGATTATGGAACGAAGGATGGTACAGGGGTATGACTATATTTTCAATAGCAAATCTTTACGTGTTAGATACATTTTGACTTTCAATTTACTCCGGTGTCTGTTTTACATGACAAAAGTTGATGATTTACGATGTCCAGCAATACCATTATTTAGCAGTTTGGCTAAATGTGACAAAAAGCTGTCCTTTTTATGAGATTTTCCTCGGAGAATAATCATGTCGTGTGTGTTTTTTCAGGTCCGTGATTACATTCATGTTGTGGATTTAGCAGACGGACACATAGCTGCATTGCAGAAGCTATCTGATCCTTCCATAGGTGTGTACTTGCTATTTGTTATAGGGTTTATATCGTGATAGTTTATAGTACTATTCTCCGTTGGCTCATTTTTACAGCTGTATTGCTATTTCTGCTGATTTTGTTCGATCTTTTTAGGCTGTGAAGTGTACAACTTGGGAACTGGAAAAGGAACTTCAGTCCTTGAAATGGTGGCCGCATTTGAGAAGGCTTCAGGAAAGGTAGTTTTCAATTGCATTGTATCTTTATAATGTTGCATCCAATTCCTCTCAATGGAGAGGAAAAAGGAAATCACAATTTCCCTCAAGTCGGGAGGCTATTTGTGGTTACTAGTGTTTTCTTACTAGTGCTAGCTCTTTTTTTTTTTTTTTTGGGTACCGATTCCCTTGCATGCTTTTGACTCACCTAGACTAATTCGTCCGGGTACCTCCCACCAGTATAGATATGGTAACTCTGTTTATCAAAGCTAAGAAAAGGGCCTAGCTCTTTCCCATCTCATAGCCGAGTGACATTCATTTTTCATTTTCTACTTCCTTGTGAATAGACTTTGCTAATTATTGAACCTTTTAGTTGTTGTAAAGACCCTTATGAGTGTTTAGTTTGCACTACTTACCTATTTCTGTACTTTTTTTCCAGAAAATTCCAATGGTTATGTCTGGTCGACGCCCTGGAGATGCTGAAATTGTATATGCTGCTACAGAGAAAGCAGAACGCGAATTGAAGTGGAAGTAAGTCATGTAGTCAATTAAGTAGTTCATTCACATTGCTTTTTGAGATTCTAACACACCACTAAACACGTACTATCTTTAAATTCTAAATGCGCCTCTAAACACTCTGGCTTATGTTGCTTGAAGGGCGAAATATGGCATCGAAGAGATGTGTAGGGATCAGTGGAACTGGGCTAAGAAGAATCCCTATGGCTATGAAGGAACTCCAGAATCTATTAACTGTCACTGAAGTCTAATTCAACTGCATAATATCGTCATAGTCGCTTCGTTCCTGTTGTTGCATCGTTTATGGAATCCATAGTCTTCGAAGGGACGATTCAACGTATAGTTCTAGGGCTATTAGAGGGGATTATAATGTTTATATTGTCTAACTTATAAGTTTCAGAATGTAATTGGATTTTCAATGAGTCAGTAGTTAGATAAAAAAAAGGAAAATCTAAGAAAGTTGTTGAATAATATAGCCTTTTCAATTTAAGCATATAGTAGTATTTCATTTGTTCTTTCATTCCTTTTTCTTTGTATAATAACTATCAGCATTTGAGTCTTGTTTTAGCACATCATAATCGATTTCAACTAGTTTGGGATTGAGACGTAGTTGATTGATAGATATATTGAAAGAACCGTTTTTTATTTATCTTGTTTTATTATTGTTGAACGATTGATATTCGTAATCTGCAAGTAGAAGTATCCCATTACCGAGACTACAGATTGAATACCACTTGGTTCTTTCTTAGTCGGTCAACGATTTTCAGTCGAGCTTGTTGCATAGGACCTATCTAGTACGATTTAAATCTCCAATATGTGTGACAAAGCACTCTTTGAGAGCAAAATAAGGGTAAAGTCGCGACAATTTTTTCTTCTTTTCCGCTCAATGTATTTGATATCTGTATGAATTTAGATTCGCATCGGAAAGTCGATCGGTATTAATTGTTGAGGCTGAGTAAAATTAAACAGATTTAAGTACAATAATATGTTGTAGTTCACATGTAGTATGTGATTTATCTGTCGGCAGTAGCAGTTACCACATTCGACATATGCCATGTGAATATTCCAACAATTATTTTGTTTTCTTCATATACATATACAAGTGTTTTTCAAAAAAATAAACTTTGAAAAATAATCGTAATTTATGTTTGACTAATCAACTCATGTTCAAAAGCATATTTTTTCCTCCTTAAAACTTCACCCAAACACTTTTAAAAATCCGACTTTTCATAAAACAAACACTTTCTTGAAAACAATAGATAAAAATACGCAAATAAGGTCATTGTAACACTCATCAAAGGGGTAAATAAGCACTCTCGACTTCCAAAAAATTGATCAAACAAATTATATGTCTAATTTTCTTTAGTTTAACAGATCTAAAAAAAAAAGGTCACAGTATATGTGAGGATGAACAAAATTCTTTTATGTATAACAAGAAATTTTAAATTTAGTATGAATACAAATTAATCGGATCAGTATTTTTCTTGACGTGTACTACTCAAGAAAAATGGACGGTGTTAACAAACAAACAAAATACAGAAAGAGAGGCATATAAGTTAATTTAGTATAACTAAATTATTAATGACTAACATTTGTCTAAATTTAGCTAAAAGGCAAAACAGTCCCATAATTTTCCAGTTTGTTATCTATATATCCTGCCAATTTGCTGACTACTCTTTCTACATGTTACGCGTTGAATAGCTAATATATTTATTTCGTATCGTATTTTTTTAGGATTATTGGATCATTATTGATGTTTCGTAGAGGGGTCTTCTTTTCTGCTAAAAAGACGATTTATTGACTTGACTAAGTTTAAGATTACTTCTTTTTTGATAATGGTAAATATTTTTGCACGACTTGATTATTTAAAAGTTATATGTAGTTATTTGTAGCTAACATTTGTATATGAAAAAGACAAATAACTAATTTGTTTCAAATCGGTCAATTTACACTAGACATGTAAACGACATTTGCACTATCAATGTCAAAATCAAATAGTATTTATATATATTTTTTTAAAGGGGGAGACAGTTTCGATGTATTAAATTTTCGGTACGCACATGATTCGGAAAAGGTTCAAACCATAAAAATCTATTGTATGCGGTCTTATTCTGTATTTCTAAATATATTATTTTCACAACTCGAACATGTGATCTTCTCCTGATTACATGACAATAACTTTATTAGTTACGTCAACGTTTCCTTTTAAAATCAAATAGTGTTATGCATAGTGAAATATGGAATACTTGAAAGTTGTGTTTTTTCTGGGCCCATATCTAATTGGGCCAACAAAGTAACTTCAAGCCTTACCCAATAATGGGCCCATTATTCATAAAAAGCCCCAAAAAGAATGTTGAAGTATAATATCTAATTTTCTATAAAGTAGTTAAATTTGATTTCATAGCCAAATGTATGAAGCTTTATATTATCAATTCCACATATTTAAATCTTAAGTTAAATTTGACAATCCTAAAATTTACCTCAAGTTCTAGCCTTTTGAATAGAAAGTTTTCAAAATTCAAATATACTAACTTGAAATAGATAGTGATGAAACTAGAAAATTCATTAAAGATATTAGAATTTAATGCTCCATCTGTCTATTTTTAATTGTCATGTTGCGCTTTTCGAAAGTCAATTTGACTAATTTTCAAAGTTAAATTAGATTTCATTAACTCGATATTTTAAACAAAAAATTTAGATATTCAAAAACTATACGAAAAGTACTATAAATTCCATTTTTTTTGCATATCAATATGATGAAAAAATACATCGTATAATGTTAGTCAAAGTTAATATCGTTTGACTCTAAAAAAGAAAACTATGACAATTAAAAGTGGACGGAGGTAGTATATGATTCTGTCATTCAAATTTTGATGAAAGATATCACCTACTATATATTGCTTACGTCATTGAAAAATTAGGATTGTCAAATCTAATTTCATAGTTAAAGGTGTGACGTTTGACATGTCCACTCCAAATACTTAGACTTGAAGTTAAATTTTTCTAAAACATCACATCCTGAAATTTTTAACTTCAACTCCATAGATCCGAACTTGATTACGAAAACTCCAAACACAAATTTTCAATTCGAGTATGAGATTCTGAATCCATCGATCAAATGAGATAATAATTTTCGATTTTTTAATTTCACTATATTAACAACGATATTAATAAGGGTTTCGATTTTCTACTCTATAATCATTAGTCACCACTCCTATTTCTCCCTATATATACTTACCCCTAGGAGTAATAATAATAAATAACTATTTTTATAAGTTTTAATTATTCTTTTAATATTGGTCCTCCAAGCTGCTATTTGTGCACATTTGCCTCAAGGATGAAAAATATTCCCACAAAAAATAAATAAAAAAATAATAAAGGGGAACTTGTTGTAGAGAGGCAAGAAGACAAAAACCATCAATTGTTGTAAAAAATCGAAAACAACAGTTGAAACATCATCGTCCCACCTCCTTCTTCAGGCTCCAGCTGACCTTTTTGGAAGGTGGGTTCTTGAAATTCTTAGCAAATGGCTACAGGCAATGACATTGTTACAGCTACAAAGGTCGGATCTTGAATAACCCCTTGTGACATTTAGACTAAAAAATCAATCTTTTTGATGTTTCTGTCATTTTTCCCTTAAAAGATTGCATTTTTTTGTGTATTCCTAGCATGTTTGTTTTAAAGATTGTATCTTTTTTGTGATGTTTGTGGTATTTTTGTTCTCTGTTTTTGATTGATCCAACTTGCTGGCAAAAGGGTATTTTGAATTTCTATACCTTGAGAAGTGTCCGAGCAAATGCTACTATGTAGGTGATCCATGGTAGATGTTTCATTTTGCTATTCAGAGTTTTATTTGTAAGCAAATGTTGCAACTTGGGAAGTTTTTTTTTTTTTTTTTTTAGAAACAAAACTTAATATGGTAAACCCCACCACCAGAACCCTTGCATTCAGGTTCCTTGAGTAGCTATTTTGTACTATACTAGGTGTTTATGGTTTGAGATAGAGGGTCCTTAACATTAGGCTAACCCCTTGTCAATTGCTATATATATGTTTTTTAGACTATTTAGAGTTATTGTTTGTGATCTATGCATTAGATAATGGTTTGAAGGTTGAGGATTGGGATAGAAGGTTAGTAGGTAGCGAGTGGTGTAGCACCTTTAAGGGGGAGAGTCAAGAGGTTAGTCTCCTCTGCTACTTTTCTCTTTTTAGTAGTATTACAATTTAGTGAATGAGTAGTCTTTTTTTACTTTGTTTTATTTTTACTTGTTGCTTCATTGATTGTTTCCATCTTGCCTCTTTGCTATCTTTATTTTTTGTAGCTGCTTTGATATTGCTACTTTGTTGTCATATTATTCTTGCAATTATGTTTCGATAATTGTTTTTCTAAGCCGACGGTCATTGGAAATAGCCTCTCTACCTCAAAGGTAGGGGTAAGGTTTGCGTACATCATACCCTCCCTAGACCCCACTTGTTGGATTACACTGCGTATGTTGTTGTTGTTGTTGTTGATTGCAATGCCCCTCCAATAAAAATATTTTGATTAGGGTAGTAAATGGTAACTCTGAATCTCTGAGAATCATGTAAATGGGAATTATTTTTGATGACCGTCTTCTAATCTTGCTATTGGTTCAAGTTCATACAGTAGTGCATCGTTATACGTAATATAGTTTGTACCAAAGAATGAAGTTGGTGAACTTCATTTAGCAGCTCACTTCATGCTAGTGGCACTTTTGATGGCAAGGTTAAACAAGTGTTTACGGATGCTTAGCAAAACAGAAGAATGCTGAAGAAACTAGAATTTGAACCCCCAGGAGATAAACTCAAATATGAATGTGAAGTTAGGTATACTTATAATTCTCTTTATAAACCAATAAGAGTGCTATAAGAGGGGGAGATGCGAGATTTGTATCTACAGACACGACTATCTGTGAAATGATATCACTGTTATTTGAACCATTCAATTGGGACAAGAACCATTGGTTAGAGCAAAACCAACCCACTTAAAGTTGGACAATTCACCCATAAATAAATTTGTGGTTTTGACACTTGGATCGTTGAGGTTTAACTCAGCGTCGTCCCTTTTGTACAAGTTATGTAATAGGGTTGGTCTTACTAGAAGCTTTATAATATCAATTATTGTGCGTGTGGAGAGTGGGCTGAGATGGGGTATAAGAAATTACTTTACTATTCTAGTATTCTTAGCTGGATGACTTGATGGCTAGTCAAATTTAGAAACTATTTATGGTAACAACAGTCTACTTAATTGGTTCAGATGGAGTTTTGCAACTCTTGTCATGATCGTCACCGTTGTTGTTTCCCCATTGTGTTTTGTGCAGGGTCAAGAAGAACAAAATGTATTAATCTCAGAGAGGGAAATTTTCGACCAGTGTGGACCTGTGCACCTAACTGATGTTGACTGGTGTGTAAGTTCTTTTCCATGTTTATTTAGTTAAATAAAGGTTTTGCGTATCAGAAAGGTGATGGAATAAAACGAGATGTAATATTGGATAAACTTCTAGTTATATATGGAACACTATAATTAATGGACAAAGATGTAATATATTTAGTATTGAGGAGTTGGGCTTATATTGTCAGGAGTTAACAAGAGTGTAGTGCTCATGGATTTCAGATCTGCTTGCCATTGTACTAAGTTACAAGTCTTACACTGCCATAACTATTTAGTTCTTGCAAAGGAAGACGTTGAAACATCAAGTATCTTGATCCATACTCAAATTACTACCTCCATTCTGGATTGATTCTCGTCTTTTCTTTTATGGGATGTCGCAAAGTAAATCCCTTTATAATAATGTATTTCTCTCCCCATTTCACCATTTTGCAAGTTGTTCGTCTCAACTATGAATAAATCAGGGTAAGTCTGTCAAATATAACATCATAATGAGAACCTACACCACTTTTCCCTGACTGAAGGATAAGTAGGTTTGGGATGCGCAGAATGATTTTGCCTTTATACCCTGGGTCTACCAAGTGATAAGAGCGCCTCCAAGATTTTAGATCACTTTGCTACAGTTGTGTAAGTGCCCTAGTATACCTTGCACCCTATCATTTTAGTGGCGGATTCAGGATTTTCACTAAGGGGGTTCGAGAATAAAATGTAGTGGCTGGGATTTGAACTTGAAACCTTAAGATAAATTTTGAACCCACTAAATTACTGAGTCGACCTCTAGTCTAGTATTTAGGAGATTCAAAATCTATATATGTACATAAAAAATAAAAAAAATACTACATATATACAATGTAACTTTTTGTCGAGGGGCCGGAGGGGGTTTGGGTGAACACCCTCCGCTCCCCTAGATCCATCCCTGCCTATCTAGGATGAACATGAGCTTAACACTTACTCCCTGGAATAGGACATAATTTACTTTGGTCGCACTACTATTCATAAAGAGAGAGAGAGCCAAATTCTCTTAGACGATTTGGAGATGTCATGCCTGCATTTGCCTAAATTAGCATGATATCGTGCTTAATAGAATGTGTGTTATGCCGGTTCTCTTCTGGAAATAAGTTTCCTTGATCTTTCACCCAATAAACAAAATAGATACAAGAAACAAAGAAATATAGAGGAGCTGATATTAGCTTGAACTATATGCATTCATCATCTTTTCCAAATTATGAAGCTTAATGCTATTGTTTGGCAACACTATTCACTCTCATGTTGCCCGACACTTACTCTTGCTTGAAATCTGGAAGTGTTGAGCCATTTTACAGAGACAGTTGTTACAAGTAATATTTTTCTGCTACCTAATGCAGGGAAAATGTTGCTCATCAACGATCTGTGGCTGCCAGTTTGGTTCAAGGCGTCTACATCCTAGAGCGTGACAAGCAAGAAAAACGGAAGGGAAGTCAAGCTCTTGCTCCTCCATGGTGGAGACATTTCCAATTTGAGTTATATCGCGTGCTTGTTGATGATGTTGATTCCTGCATTTTTGGTGCTATATATAAATTTGCACCTTCAAAATCTTATTTTGGCGGTTCCAAAGATAAAAGCCAACAATTTGTTATTGCTTTCCGTGGGACCTTAACCAAAGGTGATGCATTTTCACGAGATATACAATTGGATGTCGACATACTCAGAAATGGACTTCATCAGACTTCTCGCTTTGAGACAGCCATTCAAGCTGTTCGACATGTGGTTGCAACATTTGGAAGCTCAAGTATCTGGCTAACTGGTCATTCCTTGGGGGCTGCAATGGCAATGCTTGCTGGCAAAACCATGGCAAAGACTGGTGTATTTCTAGATGCATTTTTGTTTAATCCGCCATTCTTGTCGGCCCCAATTGAAAGAATTAAAGATAAAAAGGTGAAACATGGGATCAGATTTGCAACCAGTGTTATAACAGCTGGACTTGCTTTTGCTGCGAAGCATAAAAACGTGAATAATCAATCTGGAGATACATTTGTTGCATTATCTGCATGGACACCGTGCCTATATGTGAATCCATCGGATCCTATTTGCGCAGAATACATTGGCTATTTTGAACACCGGGAAAAGATGGATTCAATGGGAGCAGGAGTTATCGAGAAGGTAGCAACCCAACACTCACTTGGTGGTCTTGTCTTGAATTTCATGGGGAAGGAGTGTGATGAGCCATTGCACCTTATTCCATCAGCCAATTTAACAGTAAATTTGACTCCTCCGTCAGACTTCAAAGGAGCTCACGGGATTCACCAATGGTGGAAACCTGATTTACTTGTAGAGTCCAAGAAACACCAGTTTACATGAATGATGATATAAAACAAATACCACTACACCGATAGATGGTATGTTTGTCTAATTTGTTCCCCTGCTCGAGTATATTTATAGTTATCGACACATTACATTTTGCTCTGAGCTTAATAGTTGTGCCTTGTACTGGTGCTAAAGTTGCTTTACAGATGCATTGTCATCTCTTGTTACCTTCGACTCCAGTTTTATTTGTTCATGTTTCTATGTTTTGGTGAATCTATCTATCAGTTCTGTGCCTCATCCTATTACCTATTGTTGAGTGTTACAAATTGAAATTGTGCATATACTACCCATTGTATTATTGATACTATTTTTGTTATAGAAGTATCCCTTGTGAGATTATTTTTGTTTGGTATTTTGTATTCGAACTAATGTCGTGTTTGAAGGGAACAACTTTTGAGATTCTTTTCACCATTTGTCAAGTTGAGTCCTCGTGGCAGAGGAATCCATTAGGAAAATTCCTTATGATCTTTCGAATATATACAGAACAATAGTTAAATAAGACAAGTATCACACAGTTACACATCCAAGAAGGAACTTGGGGGAAATGGAGAGGAGACGTATCCGAAACTATCATATTTGTAAATACATACGGTAAGATACAAACAACTATCATGTTGTTGTTGTTGTATATTATGCTGTCGTCAATGAAACCTGCAGGTACCCCTTATCTGTTTTGTCACTGCAGCCATTGAAGGTCTTTTATTTGGATACTGAAAAGTACAGCAAACTGCAAGCTGTAACAAAAGGACCATTTGCTCAGCACTACTCTGGTCATGTTTAGGCAGCAGGGTGTCAAAAACATCGATGACCGGCTTCTCTTGAAACATGGAACGGATCCACTTAGGTAAATCTACTCCTTTGTTCTTGGTAAATGCATCTAGTGGAGCTTTACCAGTTAATAGTTCCAAGAGCAGTACACCAAAGCTATAGACATCTGACTTTTGTGAGACTTCATGAGCATTTGTCACTTCTGGTGCGCTATAACCAGCCACGAGCTCTAGTTTTGTATCTGAAGAGAGGATTCGTGCAATGGAAAACTCAGATAGACGAACACCTGATAAGGAGTCGGTGAGGAAAACATTGGATGATCTTATGTTTCCATGGCAGAAATCCGAGCCTCGGGAATGGAGAAATTCGATTGCACGGGCAACCCCATATGCAATGCTACTTCTTACTTCCCATGTAAGTGAGGCCTTGCTCCTACCTTCATTCCCTATATATGGATATCAAAGTTAAAAAGTCAAACCTTTATATAATAGCCTTCCTCTATAACAACATTTTACTACAATAACCATGCTTTCTGTGGAACAAATCGTTATACGTCCTCTATAACTTCATTTCACTATAGCAACAAGAAATATCAGAATAAATGATGTTATAGAGAGGTTTGACTTTGTCAGATCACTCTATAACAATCATCCTCTACAACATTTCACTATAATAACCATGTCTTCTCTGCAACCGATCATTCTTGTTATATTATATGTGCTCTATAACAACATTTTACTATAGCAGCCAAAATATTATCAGTTGAAACAACGTTGCTATATAGAGGTTTGACTCAGTCATATATCTCTATAATAGTCATCCTCTATAGCAACATTCCACAATATCCATGTTTTTTGTGGAACTGATCGTTTATATCTTATGATATGTTCCCTATAACATCATTTCGCTATAGCAACCAAAAAATATCAGAACAAACGACGAGACAATGATGAAGAAGACATACCATGTAAACGGAAAGCTAAGCTTCCCATTCTAACATAATCATATACAATCAGAATTTCATTCTGATGCCAACAATATCCTCTAAGAGGAAGCAAATTTTCATGAACCATCTTTCCCAGTTCACCAATTTTATCTCTGAATTCTTTCTCAGCTAAGCAACCAACCTTCAATCTTTTCACAGCCACTGCATTTTTCTCTGGCAACTCCGACTTATAACTCGTCCCGTAAACCCCCTTACCTAAAACTCCGGCCGTTGATCGTAACAATTCGTCTAATCCATAGCCTCCATGATCACCAAAAAACACCAATTGAGTGCCTACAATGTCTGTTGGACTCCAAGGCATTGAATTCTGTTCGAATTAGTCGAGTTGTGGGCAAGCTGACTTAGATGTCACGGTTATCGAGAAAAAGAGAGAAGAAAATATAGAAATGAGAGATCCTTCAATGGATTAATGTCCAATTGGTATTGAAGATTTTGTTAAGGGAATTTAAAGTGTGAAAAGTCTTTAGGTTAAATGTGAAATAGAAAACATTCTTTTTCTTGATTTGACTTGTTCTTTGGTTGGTGTTCAGATTAATCCATAAGAAGGTTCACATTTCAACAACTTTATAATGTTTTAATAACGATTTATATTTTTTTAATGATTAATTTTGTTCTTATGCCAAATCATTAATTCGAATCACCTCTTAGAAATAAAATTTGTTTGGTTCTTCTATGGGGTTTCAATACATCTGTGTGTTGTGTTTGTTTTGGCTTCTGAGCGAAAACGATAAATAAGCGATATATCGTTATTCTTGACTTTACCGGAGTTTTTAAAAAGAAAAAGAAATTCATTTTATTATTTTTTCGAAAAAAATATTATGATTCTTAAGAAGTCAACGAGCATTTCCCATCAATGGGAACAATAACAAATAAGAAAGTTCAATGGATTTTCCAGCTGACTAAAGTCGTCAATTCATTATTGTAATTGAATAATTCTTAAAACTATTTTTGTAGCTTCATCTTCAATAATGCAAGTAGGTCAATAATTCTAAGGCATGATATTTGTAAGAAATTACTTTATAATTTCTACTCTTACTGATCTTTAGAATGTCCACTATATACATAAAATAAGGACATTATATATATATATATATATATATATATATATATATATATCATGAATGTTGAACCACCTTCAACTTTTTCATATGCTTACTTCTTCCTATTTTGAATTATTTTAGTGAAAAATCTTATTCTGTCGTTGATGTCTAGTAATGTTAATTATTTTGAAGGCCAAACACATGTACAATTCCTTAAATTTGACATTAAATTTTATTTTGACACTCCAACTCAATCTTGTTCCATTTTAATCATTTAGCTCCAATTTTTATGTTCCATTTTAACACAAAATGTTGACTTGCATATTGTTGTCATCTCACATTTAACAGGCGTGTGATGGATCCCATTAACCTTAATATTTGGCATTTTACCTATTTATTTCCTCTATCTCTTCTTCTTTCTCATAAAAATTAGAGTTGAAGAGTTAAAATGAAATAAGATTAAGTTGAAATATCAAAATAAAATTTAAGGACAAATTTAAAGTACGGTACATGTGTTTGACCTATTTTGAAAGAGCATTGGATGGTATCAAATTAGATCCATTTTCTACTCACATAATGAAAAAGGTTGAAAAAGAAGTTCCCTACAAACTCTAATCCCAAGAGACCTAACCCCACACACAAAATTAAAATGTTTGCAGAAAAGGACACCATCAATTATTTCAAATTTCTTTCAACATTGGTCCATACAATTCATGTGGTGTACCCACTAGCCACTGTTCATGGGCTGTCCACCGTCGAAACGAGTTCAAAATTTAAAATTTATGAATTTTTATCATAATTTCAAGTTAATATATAATAATAGCTTAATTAATAATTAAATATTTGATAAGTTTTTGACTTATATATATTATATTCAAATTTACATGAATTTATAACTTATGACTTATAAATTAATATTTGCGTTCATTTGAATTATTTTATTTAAAATATTTGATATAAATATTTTGTATCAATAATGAGTAATTCTCTTCATTAAAATTTAGATAAATAAAAAGTGTTTGAATGCATATTTTTACTTTTATTTTATTGATCACTATACTACACGCGAATCATACTTGACATTCCTCTTAAAATCCTCCATTTATATCGCAAGTTGTATTTTACCTTTCTAATTATAGTTTTGCATTTTTTATTTTACTAATCAATAATCATTAACTTTAAACCGAAAGACAAAGATTATCGTTCCAGCTAATGCTTCTCATAAATCATAATATCTTTTTAAGTAGAAAACAAAAAGAAATTTATGTATATGCAACAACAATAGAACCTTTTTTTAAAAATCAAATTAAATTGATAAATATTCATTCATCTTTAATTTAACATTTTAGGTTCAAGTTCTTAATATCAAATCAAGTGTTTTGTCCCAATATTAGACTTTCCTACGCAAATTCAAATTTAATCAACTCAATACAAATGAATCTCAAGTGGAGAGTATTTTTCAAAAACAACCTCCCTATTATTACGAGATAGTATAAGGTTTCTATCATTTCCAAACTTCACCTAAATAACTACAACGCCAAAAGAAAAAAGAATTAAAAATTATCTTCAACAATAAAGTAAATAATTAGACAAACATTTTTTTACAATTACTCTGAAAATTCACCACCAAACACAAAAATAAACTTAAAACTTAGTACTAAAAACGGGTGCATTTAGAATGGAGCGGATCCACTCCGAATAGCAGTTGCGGATTTTCCCGAGTTAAATAAATAAATAAAAACTAACAGTGGAAAGCTGCAACAGATCCATCACTCACAGAAATACCAATTCTACATTCAGCTTTACTCTCCACATGATGCGTAAAAAAATGGAGCACTCTAACCCGACCCGCCATTTCCAATCTCGACTCCACTTCCATACTAGGTCCGACCCGAAACCCACTCAACCCATCCGTTACCGTCGGCCCACCCACACTCTCCGGTTGTCCATTCACCGTTAACGGGAAAGCCTTCACCGAAAACGTCGCCGCCATATACTGAGTCCGACCCGAATTAATTTTTCCGGCGGGTACGAACATGAACCCGATTCGATTACCCGAATAAAGTAACTGCAGAGAACTGTCGTAGTGAGCAAATTCGTCGTGATTTGGGTTTTCGATTGAGACGTATTGAGAAAAGGTGAAGTTAACGGTGCCGTTAGAGGTGGAGAAAGAGGGAAGCTGAATGGAGTTAACGGTGATAATGGGGGATTTAGGTTTGAAAAGAGTGAAGTAAAGGATGAAGATGATAATGAAGATGAAGATTAAGAAAATTGTTGCAACTATACATGAAGCTAAATTTGTACGTCCACTTGGAGGTTTACGAGATTTAACCATTTTTTTTGTTTAGAGGAAAGAATGGGATTTGTGTTGGTTCAATAAAGTGATATAAAAGTGTGTGAAAATGTGGACTTTCTATTTGCAATTTGCGATGCGTAATTTCTGTTCTTTTTGTCACTACTTTGAGGGGTATTATTAGTAATGGTTCAGTTTACGTGTATCTCGATAAAGTTTTGTATTAACATATTACTAGCGCAAGTATTTGAGTTATATTGATATTAATAACATACAAGTTAGTAATTAGGAATTATGTGTATCTTTTTCATTTTAATTTGTTTGTCTTGTTTTGAAGTTTAAGAAAATAAAAAGACTTTTGAAGATGTCGTGGTTTTAAATTAAAGATATACTAAATGTAAGTCTTGAAGATGTTGTGTGGAAAGTTGTAATTAAAAAACTTTCTTTTTAAACGGACTTAAAAAAAGAAGTAGTACAACCAAATTCAAATGGAAGCAATATTATTTTACGGAGAGTTAGTTACTCATGTATTAGTAACTTATTTCTATATAATGCAAATGAAGACTTGCATAACCATTTTCAAATTAACTACCAAACAATCCCAAAATAATTTTATCTCCAATACTTGAATGAACAAAATTTAAATATGAAATTTCATAATTTTTCATTAACTTAATTGACCATTGGACCACACTTTAATTACTTTTCTCTTTACTTCTTTCTTGAAGTGGATAAGTCCATAAATGGGACCCTAAGACAAAAGAAGATAGAATTTTTGAATTTATTTAAAAACTTTATTTCTCTAAATAATAAAAAAATCTTTTGAATTTAAAGTGTACTCCATACGTGTTAATTTAATTAAAAAAAAAAAATCTTTTTAAATTTCTTCTTTATTTCTCTCTTAATTTTTGACTTACTTTAATTTTGATTTTATCTTAAATTTCACTTCATCTTCCACCCCACTTTCAAGCCGATCCATCTCTCCATTTTCTTTCTTTTTCTTCATCTTCCACCCTCACCCCACCCCCCACGTCAAGTTGAACCCTTCTCTCCTTTTTTTTCTTTTCTTTTTCTTCTTTTTCTCCTCCAATCAAATTCTTTATTTCAGTGATTTTTTTATAAAAATAAATCATTCTATTTTCTAGACTTTATTGAATTATTGATAACAAAACTAATTATTTTTCTAAGAAAATTTAAAATTTTGAAGGTATCATATAACTTCAAAATTAGAAATGATAATTTTAAAAGAATCAATGAATTCCCGAAAATTGAAAGAACTTGATTGAAATCGGATAAAAAAAACTATATGATAACTCCTAATCATCTTGAAATCTAGTGGGTTTATCAAATTATTCGAAATGTAAGAAAATATTTAGATAAAGTTTTAAAATTAAAGAGAATAAAACTAATAGTAGTAAAAAAAGGAAGGTGAAGTTGTGGTAAAAATGGTGACATTGAAAGTGAGAAATTTCAATGGAGATGACTATGAATTTTTGAAGAAGAAAGAGAAAAAATAATAAGGAAAAAAAAGTAAAATAATAAGAAAATATATTTTATAATAAAATACTTGTAAAAATAAAATTATATTAGTTATTTTAGGTTGTTCACTCTCTTTGAGAGAGTGCACACACTCTCTATGTAAGATGGATAAGAAATGATGTAATAATGTCAGTTCAAGATTATTTAGTGGGGTAATAAGACTCCCGCATAGTTAAAGTGTTTTTTTAAAAATACGAGACAAGTTCAGGTGTCACTTTATGTCTTTTCTCTATTATTTATAATATAGATGAAAGTGCAACTATAATGCTAGAAAAAGAATTGCTTTAGTGATGGATTTCCTTTACCTTCAACCAGTAAAGGAGGCTCATTTCATCAAATATAGGAGACAGAGAGGCAATTTTATATTTCAAAAACAATTTATAATATGTACTTTTTTTACCTCATTTTTCACTTTTACAACTGTCTTAAAGTACATACAAGCCACGTATGATGAGCTCGAATGAGAAAACATGTAGAGGGGTTTTGAATCCAAGACTCTCCATTTGGGAGATCGTCTCTTCAACCAACTGAGCTACTCTTGCGGATTAGAACAACATTATCTTATAATTGTGTGAGAGAGAGGGCGACAACTTTTAACATTGCGCCAAGGCTCATCTTTTCAAACTACAATCCTCTAGTAAACATAAAATTTCACAAGTTAGTTGGTGCTGCTTACTGAGACAAGGAATTTGATAGCTTTTGTACATAAAACTCAGTATCACTTCACTCATTGAGAAAGGATACATGACAACTGTTTTATAAATAACAGCTTGTTTTATTTATTATTTATTGCATATTGCAACTTCTGCTCCATATTTGAAGAACCATCATATTGGTAATGAGCAGTAGTTGAGAGGGAAAAAGGTTTCCGACCATAGACGACAAGGTCAGTCATCAACCTTTGCTATCTCCATTCAGTCCATTTATATATATGGACCGAACGCTATATACATACAACAGAATCGAAGATACATACTTACAATCCTTAGGAAGATTTATATTTTGGCTTCTCAAGCTTGATATCCATGAGCTTGTAGACAGTTTCAAGAAATGTAGCTTCAGTCATGCCAGGAAGCATAGAATCTTGAGCATCACGAATGATTTCCTCGATAACAGATTCCTTGTTCAAGGTTTCCCTGCACATCATGTTTCCGATGTCAAATGGTGTAAGTCCTCTCTCTACCCCTTTCTTCAGAAGCATGGTTGAGATACGAAGAGTACGAGCACATTCAACAGACAAATCCAATCCGTAAAATTTAAGAAGGTCAATGTCTTGTTCAGCATCCAGTGATTTGATGTACTTGATGGTTTCTGGAGAGTAAGGTTGACGGGCTTGTGGCCAATAGAGCCAATCAAAGGTGCAATCTTCAAACTGCAGATAACAAATTTGTGAGTGCAACTCTTGAAAGGAAGTAAATGTTGAATTAGTGTAAATGATAACAAACCAATAGAAAGATAAAAGTTTCAGTTTTGAAGGTGGAGATTCTTGGACATTATGTATCAGGGCTATGATACAGATATAGAATATATCACAGATCTTTAGAAAGTTTAAAGACTTCTTTCTACAATTTGGAGGAGGGAACTGGACCTAAAGATCCGAGAGGCGATATATCCAGCAATACATGCAGGGAAGGAACAAGTTATTTGGCATTCAAACTAGGCACCTCGAAGTTTCTCCACATCAGAGAAATCATAACCGAAATATTAGAAGTATCCACAAGGCATAGAAATGGAGTTGTGCAGTTGTACCTTAGGGTTCTAAGAACTTACACACGCTATAATCAAGTTAATGCAAATGGAAAATTACTCACAAGGAAGCAATCATAAGTTCGTAGCATTTCTAATCATTGTCAAACAACATTGTAAGGAATAAACACAATCATAACTTACATTCTCAGGCAAGCAGTAGCCATGGTCAATTGGTGTAAGCACGATTCGTCCTTCTTTCCCTTTCCTGCTCACAAGAATATTCCCAGCATGCCTATCAGCATTTGCTGTTCTTATGTCAAAGACAGTAATCTTATGGACTTCCTCAACAGGAAATATTCCTGGACCCATATCCTCACAATTTCCTTCATTCTTCATAAACAGCTGCAGTGAACCAACTTTGGTGTATTCGGATGACCACTCAAATCCATCAGGATGATGAAATGTATTGTGCAAGCACTGAACCATAACAGTGGGAGGCACACCAGAAAAACCAATCTCACAATTGGACAATGTTCGGTGCCCGGTCCTTGGATGATCCAGTAGAAAAGCTGCAACCTCCCTGACTGCACCTTCTCCAACTCGGGTTCCCCTTTTCAACCCTTCACCATTGGTTGATAAAGGTAGCCCTTGAGGGTTATTCACAGCTAGCGGTTCCTCATCAATGGGCTTAAAAATAGCAACATACTTGTTGCCAGACCCATCCTGCATGAAATAAGTTCCTCCAGTCCCTTCAGATGATCGGATAGGTATATTGCCTTTCGTCAATCCATCACATGCAGAGTTGATCATGTCCCAGATATATCCAGGCAATTCAATATTTGGATCAACAACAAAAGGTTCCAACAACAAGTTTATATCAGGTGTCTTCTTGGAGAAGGACTGGAACTCCCTGGATGGTTCATGTTCACCCTGACTTTGGGTCTCCTCATTCCAATTAGCTGCAATAACAGAAAGTTCAACATCTCTCTCGGCATGCTTAGCCCGAAGCTTTGCAAATTTCTGAACTACCAAGTGAATCACTGCATCAGCAGTAATATCATCAATGAGCTTCTGATCCTCAAGCTTCTCACCATTACAGAAAAGCTCTTGAACCTTAAGCTCCTCACCAAAGTCTTTGCCTTTCTTCAATATGGTACGTTTAAGGTACCCAATATCTTGATGCCTGTCAACAGGAAATTCAAATTCCATGCCACAAGTGGTCCTAACAGTGATAACAAGGAGATCAGAGATCTTGAAGACCATATGCAACACATTCCCATTACTGACTCCATAGTCCCTGACCAAAGAATCATTTCTTGCCAGCTCTCTACCACCAAAAACTAGCTTCTGCATCTTAACCACAAACCCTTTACAAGTTTGGAGCTTAAGTTTCACTTCACCAATTGAATCAGACTCCAACACACGCATTGGAATCACAGAACCAGCCACAGTGATATATATTACAATTGATTCATTCGTGCAAAGCGCCAATGGGCCATAGATATGTCTTGTAGCCCGTACAGACTCTTCCTGAACCGGACTCAAAGCCACATCAACAGCAGACATTGTGATGATTATACAAGGCTTTACACACCAGCCTCAATATTCTCTTGAACCCCTATTCTCCTTAATGACTATATAAGTGTTCAAAAATCTCAAACAGGGCATCAACCATGTACAAGGTTGCTCAATCTTAAATCCTCAATGCAGAAATGTAATTCCCCTTTTACCAAAAGACTCTACCTTTCTTACCCAGAAAAGAAAAAAAAACAAAAATAGATAAAACCAAAAAACAAATAAAAGGAACTCAAAGCAATCAAGACCAAAGATTCAAACTCTCACAATCCTAAACTGCAATAAATGAAATACCCAAATAAATATTGATCCAAAACTCCTCAGAAATGCAGAGCTTAAAGATCAAGAATCCAAGTAAATCTTCAACAATTCACTTCTTTGGGGAATTTTATCAAACAGGTCACACGCACAAAAGGGTGCAAAGAAAAGTTAGATTGCTATGGCTCTGGGGACAAATTTTTTTTGCTTTTCCACAGGATAGTGGATTCTTTACCAGTAGGAAAGAATCAAAAGGCAAATGGGTCAAAGAATAAAAGCTTATATATTGCTACATGGTAAGGAAGGATTTGATTAAAAAAAAAAAGGGGGATCTTTTTTTTTTTTTCTTAATTATCCTCCCTGCATTTCCCGGAATTGGATATCGGAGCTTGGTTGTATGACTTGGTTACATGTCGGAAAATTGAAACAGTATCCGGTTTATTCGCCGGCCTTTTGAAGTTTTCCGGTAGAAATGTCAATGAAGGGGGAGAGAGAAGGTGAAGAGTGGAAGAAGCGGAATTATAGCCGTTAGCTTAGCTTATTTGCTCATTGACTATATGACTCATATAAAAGAGTATTCACAAACTTAGCTTCATTTCAATTTATTATTTATAAAACTTTACTTTATATTTCATCTTATTCTACAACTTTATTTATCCATATCTTAGTGTCACTCAAACTTCTTTCTTTTTTTGTCCGTAATAATATAATCAATATAATTCTATAAGTGGATTTGAAAAGAATATGAAGTAATAATAATAGAGTGAATTTATCATAGAGTACTCTATCACGAGCTATCAAAGCACGCTTAGTCAATCATTAAATGAATTCAGGAAGAATAGGAAATAATAATAGAGTGAATCTGTCCCAGAGTACTTGGCCACGAGATGCCAAATCACGCTTAGTTAATCGATAATCTCCGGGTCAAAACTGGCTAGTACAACTATGTTGTCACTGATCTTACTCCTATCTCATAGAGATAAGAAAATTATTTTTAATGGCCCTTCGACTTGAACAAAATATTTTCAAATAGTTTTTAAAATAGGAAAAAAATTGACTTTTTTTTTTAGTTTTTCGTCTGGTGTATGATACTTGTATAAGCAGAAGTAGATTTAAAATTTGAAGTTTCTGATTTTTTTTACGTTAATATCGAATTATATTAAATGAGTTCACAATTATTTATTTATATATATTTAATATTTTTTTAATATATATGAGTTATTAGATTTTTGTGAACTCATAATAAAGGCGTAAAACTTTGGATCTGCTCACATGTATTGGGACTGACTTAATTCGATGTATAGCTGAAATTCCTCATTGAGAATAAAACGTTTTTTTTAACAAAGACGAACTATACATATGATTCGAACTCAAGATTTATGTTCAGGAGTTAGGAGAATCTTATTTATTGATTTATCATAATTGGTAGATTATCATTTTGATCCTTGTGATATCGACTTTTAGCACATTTAACCTTTACTTCAATTAATTAAAATGAATGTTTTTACTCCAATTAATTAAAATGTATGTTTTTACTCCCATTATATAGAAAATATATTATATGTAATCTATTTTAAGAAATAGATTATCCTCAAATATGCCGTAACAATACGAGTTTAATATAACATACGGATAAATTAAGTGGTAAAACTATTACTATTTGGGTGGAAAATGCTACTTTTGATCATAATTTGGGGAACATTTTTTAATACTAAAAAAGCATGTTAATTGAACTTTTTAAATTCAATGTATTGCACAAAAAAAAGTACCAAATTGTTGAGTGACATAACAAACACCTTGGCACTAGGAATGGGTTCCAAATTAGTATTACAAATCCAGAAAATCTCTCTTGAAAATTAACAATTAATTAATTACTCTCCTTTCAATATCTACAGTAAAAGTAAAGTAGTAAAAACTGGTATTTGAAAAGAAAAAAAGTTACTTCTTTTGAAGTGGATTTGTACAAAGAGATCTCGTATTTGAATTCTATAAAAAATATTAGAGAGTGTTTTATTCTTTAATCAATCTTATATAATGTGAATTAAGATTAATATACACACTAAAAATACTGAGTGAAAGCAAAAAAACTAGATGCAAAAATCTTTTTTTCGAAGTTTCAGTCAGCCACAATGGGTGGTCAGTCGAACATCTTTTGTTGAATAGAATATTATGAATCTTAAATACTGTTAATATAAAATTTCCGACTTAGCCCTATTTGAACCAAACAAAAATTAGAAAATGTTGCATAGATCTGAAGTTGAGTCACTAACATATTATAAATAATATAACAAAGAGAATCAAATATATTTATTTGATATCTAAGAAGATAAGAATTCTGAATTATGGTTTACTTTATGTTTAACTTAATGATGCATCACATTCTTTTGTCTCCTTTAAACTTTGAGTCATTATTGAAACTTGAAATCTACAAGGAACTTTCTTTGTTTAAAATAAAATAAAGAAGAGGACAAGTGGACATGTTCATTGAACCTTGCATCTTCAATATAACTCAAAAAACCTTAATAATAATTGTCCACAAAGAAAACAAAGGAGTAAATATGTAACTTTAATTAAATATAGATAATAATGGAACAAATATGAAATCGTTTTTATTAAGAAGTTCTTTGCTATTGTTATATCCGTAGTGACCCCGTGGCGTATAACCTTTTATTGAAGTTATTACACTTTGAAAGTTTTTTTCAACTTTTCTGATTTTTCAACTAGCTATCGATGGAATGAAGCTCGGTAATTTTTGTTCAAACCATATATTTATATTTATATTAAGAAAGAAAGAGACAAAAGGGCGCTTACTTGGTCGGTTCAATTCCCTTAGACCGTTGAGGGTGGCTTTAAGTCAGACCTTTGTCTTTTTTTTTTCAGCCTTATAATTTTTATTTTCTCTTTGAATTTTCAAATTTGAATTTTTGTTTTAGTTTTCTTTTTCTCTTGGTGGGGTTAAATTTATTTGGGTCAAAATGGATAGTTCATAAATAAGTTGGAACTCGACTATATAATATAACATGTTAACAACTTAACTATACTTCAATTTCAAATAAGTTGTAAAGAAAACGTTTGACTTAATAGTCAAAAACACATTTGAACTATTGTATTTCTGCAAGTTTCATACATTAACTATTCATGGTTCAATTTAATAGCCAAACTATCACTCTATTAGTATTAAAACATGTCTCGATGGTGATTTGGTCTACGCTCGCTTGTTGTCGAGTGGGAACAATAATTGACCAATTCAGTATCGATGTGTGTTTTAATAGAAAGAAAGTGATCGACGTCATTACAGATCATGCCACATAGGACTCATTGCGGATTGCTAGAGAAACTACTCAAGCTGAAATACACCAAGCTGAATGACTTGAATGCACTTGGCAGAAAAAGTTTGACATTGCAGAAATACCAAAGTTACATGTAAACAGACAAAGAATGATATACTATCTATACAGTGGCCATATATTCACAATTGTCTCTAAGTTGAACTATCTGGTGCTTTGAGCTAACATGTCTTGCAGGTTCATAGGGTAACACATAGGAGTATGCAGGCTGGACCAGACGTTGTCAGCGAGGATAGCATTCACAGCATCAGTCGGATGAAATTGATCCCACCAGATGTGGCTAGAGGCGTTATTGCACGCCATTTCAGGGGAAACACACGTGATCCAACCTTTATATTCACCTAAACCACAGCAAGCCTCATCTGTCACATTGAAACCTATAATGAAAATTGAAAAAAGAGTATGTCAGATTTAATCTTCTCGCGTGACATGTCCTGTCAAATGAATCTATATAGATCCTACACATCGCCTCACCATAACGGTTGTGATTCTGAATAATGTCCATTGAACCTTCAAATGCATCGCAGAATATGATAGTCGCATCAACAAGCTCTTCATTTAGTTCAGAAACCATATATCTTACAGCAAAGTTGAACTCCAAAATCATGTCATTTATGTTCTTGACACACTCCCCGTTCTTGCTACTGTACAGCCATAAGTAGTAAGGTGCACAGCCTATTGGAGCCAGTCCCATTACAACCACTTTTCTCACCTTGTCATTGTACAGGTTCTGTGGCACCAGTACATACACGTTAGAAAGAAAACTTTAACCAGCACTGGTGACATATAAAACCAAAGTAACCTAATTTCTGCACGCTGAACTTAATAATCGTGGAAACAATGCAGAGCCTAAGGGGAAATTGATACATATAATGAATGATAGAGGGAGCAAAATAGGTGCTAACTAGTTGCAAAAGATTTTGTTGATGTTTTAAGTACCATCCAAGAGGAGAAAAGAGGCTACATGGTTTGTATAAAGCTGCAAAATTCATTACATACGAAAGTAAAATGTCGATGAAGGCAATTGCATAAAGAAGACAGTATTAAGATTTCGTATAGAACAACACTGCACCTTAATCTCCTGTTTTATAGTCTGTGCTAAAAACTGGTTGAAACTCCATGGCAGGTAAACAGTTTGAACATTTGAGGCATTCAGGAGATAGTAGTGAATGTAGTCATTGCTCCCGATCGAAATGTAAAACAAGGAATTAGATATCAGATCAGTTGTTGCATCCTCACTAATATTCACTATAAACTGCTGAACAGTGTCAGTAACTTGTTCTATTTGCTGTGCAAGTGAGATATGCTGACCCTGCATAAACACTAATCTAGCTTAACTACTACAAAATTAATAATCATAAAATATAGTAGGTGAAAAATGATTCGTATATGATATATAAAACTATTACCAATTCCGAGCCACTTGAGAATATAATACCAGCACCAGCAGAAGCATAATTAACCCCAAGAACCATCTCTTTAATAGAACCAGCTTGTCCTAGATAGCTAGGCACAAATGGCAACCCAAGACGCAACGCTGATACAATCAAAATGCACAAGAAACAATGAATAGAAAATTAGCTATCTTTAACCAAAAGATCCTAAGAATTCATCATTGAATTCCACAAAACCAGTACAAACATTTTGAGCTTGAATAGGATAAAAGACAAGAAATTTACAGCAAAAGATCCATACGTCGATTCATTGAAAGTCGAATAGTTAATTCTCAAAGACAATTAATCAAACACGTAGCAGTCTCAAATATCAAAACTCGATCCAAAAATATAACAATCAAGAATTCATCACTGAATTCCACAAAATGAGAACAATTTTTTGAGCTTAAGCCTTAAATAGGATAAACAAGACAAAATATTAACAGAAAAAGATCCATAAACCATTTCATTGAAAGTTCAATCTTTTTTCTCTCTCAGACAATTAATCAAACACGTACCAGTCTCAAGTCTCAAATCTCAAATCTCAAAATTCGAGCCAAAAAAAATCGAAACTTTTCCCCAAATTTCACTACCCAATAGTTAAATTTTCCACAAATCCCAAACACCCAATTGATAAAATTACCTAGATAATCGACTGGGATTCTTCCATTGCAGAATCGACCAGTAGGTTGATGAGTATCAAAATCACGACCATAAGGAAGCCTATCAGCACGAGCAAAAGTCCCAAGAAAGTTATTCGTACCACAATCAACAGAAGAATCACCAATAATGAATAGAGCCGGAACAAGAGGAGCAGTAGGAGGACGATAAATTGGAGAGGAAGAGGTCGGAAAAGACGGGGTTAATGACGGAAAATCGAAAACAGAATCATGGGTTATGAGATCTTGAGGGTAAACGAGAGCTTTAGCTTCTGGGTGTACGAAAAAAATGAAGATGAACAGAATCTTGATTACAGAGAAATCCATGGCGGATACAGAGAGTGAGTGAAGAAGATGAAGAAGAAAAAATTAACTGCTTTTGGCGGGAGAGTATAACCAACCTGTTAATTTTCTTTTCCCAAATTGTCCTTATATTATAGTTGCACACTAGTTCTTCTTTCCTTCCGTGTCAATTTACGTGATATTTTTCGTTTTATGAGATTAATTTTTTAATTTTGATCATATTTGTGAATATAGATTTTTTAAAATTTTAAAATAAAATTTTTATATTTAAAAATTACGTAAAAAAATAATACTATTATAAGAAACCTCAAAAAGTACTATATTCGAGACTAGCACGAGGTTAAAATGTAAAGAAGACTCACTCTTTGTAGATCCTAAGCCTTTTTGAGCTTTAGTCGGAGGTCTCATGTATTTGGCTATTACAAGTAGGGCTGTCAAAATAAGCCCAAATATCGGTAATCTGTCCAATCCGTTCAGAATTTTATGGATTGAGCTCAAGATAATTTGGTGCTGTTATAAATATGGTGCTGTTAGCTATTTTCAATTGTGAGAAATAGAAAGAAGCCGTGGAATATTGTGGAGAATTATTTGAGTTTCCTTCTGTCTTCTTTAAAAGCTATGGCCGACTGGGCAAAACTTCCCAACGATCTTATTGCTCACATTGCAAATCGTGTTAAAGTGATTGAAGATTTTATTGCTTTTGGTGCAGTTTGTACCTCTTGGCGAATTGCCGCTACAAAGTACAATTTCGATCTGCTTTCTCCCCAAGTTCCATTCCTTATGCTGGCTGACGAACACAATGACCGTTATCAAGAAGTTTATTCTCTTTCCAAGAAGAAGGTTTCGCGCATATTTCTCCCTGAAGTTAGAGGGTCAGAGTGTGTATCAATTAAGGAGGGATGGCTCTGCACCGTGGTAAATGATACGGGAGAGATGAATTTGGTGCACCCTTTCTCTCGCGAAAAAATACACCTCCCCTCCCTAAAAGCCTTACTGAATTTCCATGATCGCACTGGTTACGAAACAAATCGTTGGGGCTCCATAAACTTAGCTGTCTTGTCTGCCGATCCTTCTCTTACGTCAGATTATGTACTCATGGTGCATCAATATGGACCTGCCAATCGTTTGGCATTTGGCGACCTGGAGACCTCAATTGGACTCATAATTTCACTGGTGGGGTTTCTGCTATAGTTTATCACAAGGGCGAATTTTATTGCATGAGTCACAGTGGCAAAGTACGGGCTTATGAAGTTGCAGGGCCTAATATTACTGATCAACCAATTGTAAAGACACGCTTGGTTGTTGAAATGGATGAATATTCATTTAATCCGCATGTAGCTGAGTATTACCTAGTTGAGTTATCTGGTGCACTATTACTTGTTGCCAATTTTGTCAAAAGTAATAGTGACGATCCATACGGTACTTATCATACCTCCAAATTTAAAGTCCATGAACTAGACATAACCAGAGGTGAATTGAAGGAGGAGATGAAAACCTTGGGAAATTTTTCATTGTTTTTGGGTAATAATTGGACAAGTTGCATTGACTCTTCTAAATTTAGCGGAGTCAAGCCTAATCACATATATTTTGCCGATAAGTGGTTAAAGCATTGTAGCAATTTAGATATGGGTGCTTATAATTTGGAAGATAGAAAAATTGAATCTTTTTATCATGGACGACGGTCAACAAGTTCAATTTGTCCGCCAGCTTGGGTTATGCCATCATTGATGAAGTGATTTTATTTGTCCCTCCAATTCAATAATGCTCGGATTATAAGAGTTACTGTTTGTTTTCAGTTTGATGAATTATTATTTTTACTATTTATTCTCATTTTAATCTTGCCAGGCATATGATATTTAATTCCAAATCACATTACTTCCCTTTGATCTCTATAAATTGTAACAGTAACACCCTCTCTCTCTCTCTCGTACCTTTCTATTTTCGAATTTCGATGCTTCCTTCTCCATCTTTCAGAAATATTTTGGTTTCTTGATGTTTCATTCTTCACTATTACATGTAATATTTCATTTACAAATTACATCTTCCTGGTTTCTTTCCATTTGCCCTACTGCAGGCACAAAGCGAAATTACACTTTGTATTTGTTGCTAGTTGATATAGATGTGAAGCAGGGTGCATTTGTTGTTTTTTGAGTTCTACAACTTCATTTACATTGTTAATAGAGAATAGAATCAAATATGTCATCGACTTTTGATAAAAGACTCATCCATATAATTATATGTTAAATGATGAGCCAAACTTTTAGCGGATGACATAGATAAGATTTTTTCTCAAAGTTCAATCTATTACGATGAAATATATCAACAAACTAAAAAAAAAACCATAACTCCGAGAGCAATCACATTATTAGTGATGGCATAACCCATGGGGGACAAATATGACTAAGTGACAATACATGATAAATAGATTCAATTTGTCCATCTTCAAAATTGTAAGCCCCTATATCTCTTCCAGCACCATACAAGATGCTGAACTTCTCATACCAATCATCCGTAAAATATATATAATTAGGCTTAATTCCAGGAAATTTAGAAGAATCAATTGAACATGTTCCGATATTAAAGCCCAAAAAAATGGCTGAATCTCCAACGTTGTAATCTCCTCCTCCTTTTAAGTCACCCTGGATTACATCTACTTCAAAGACATTAGATTTAAATGTCATATATCTCTATGATATGCAATGGAGAACGGGCAAATCGGGTAATGAATAATATCTTATCGGATAGCTAATACTGAACTGAATGCTGAAGAAATATATCATCTTCGGACCAATAAAGTAAGCATTGCTCTACATTGATTGTTTTGGGAGTGGTAGGCCCTGGAACTTCGAAATCCCAGAATTCTCCATGAGCGGTAACATAACAGAATTTACCATTATAATAATTCATATAAAATTTAATTATGTGTGTTGTGTGTAGGCATCATTCGCTTAACGGAGGAATTGGAAAAGTCACAACCATTCAAAAAAGTCACAACCCTTCGTAAAAGTCACAATCTTTTAGAAAAGTCGCAACCCTTCAAAAAAGTCGCAACTCTTTAGAAAAGTCACAACCTTTTACAAAAGTCGCAACCCTTCAAAATAGTCACATTCTTTCAGAAAAGTCGCAACTCTTTAGAAAAGTTACAACTCTTCATAAAAGTCACAACTCTTCAATCTTCCATTCACACCCTTTAAAACTCAATATTAGGCTTTGCACTATTATAAATAGGGTGTTGTTAGCTATTTTCAATTGTGAGAAATAGAAAGAACCCCTGGAAATATTGTGGAGAATTATTTGAGTTTCCTTCTGTCTTCTTTGAAAGCTATGGCCGACTGGGCAAAACTTCCCAACGATCTTATTGCTCACATTGCAAATCGTGTTAAAGTGATTGAAGATTTTATTGCTTTTGGTGCAGTTTGTACCTCTTGGCGAATTGCCGCTACAAAGGACAATTTCGATCTGCTTTCTCCCCAAGTTCCATTCCTTATGCTGGCTGACGAACACGATGACCGTTATCAAGAATTTTATTCTCTTTCCAAGAAGAAGGTTTCGCGCATATTTCTCCCCGAAGTTAGAGGGTCAGAGTGTGTATCAATTAAGGAGGGATGGCTCTGCACCATGGTAAATGATACGGGAGAGATGAATTTGTTGCACCTTTTCTCTCCCAAAAAAAATACACCTTCCCTCCCAAATAGCCTTATTGACTTTCCATGATCTCGCTGGTTTCGAAACAAAACATTGGGGCTGCATAAACTTAGCTGTCTTGTCTGCCAATCCTTCGTTTACGTCAGATTATGTACTCATGGTGCATCTTTATGGACCTGACATTTGTTTGGCATTTTGGCGACCTGGAGACCTCAATTGGACTCATATTGATGTTACTAATTTCACTGGTGGGGTTTCTGCTCTAGTTTATCACAAGGGCGAATTTTATTCCATGAGTCACAGTGGAAAAGTACAAGCTTATGAAGTTGCAGGGCCAAATACTACTGATCAACCAATTGTGAAGACACGCTTGGTTGTTGAGACTGACGAATATACATTAAATCCGCGTGTAGCTGAGTATTACCTAGTTGAGTTATCAGGTGCACTACTACTTGTCATCCAGTTTGCCATAAGTACTCGTGACGATCCTTATCACAGCTCCAAATTTAAAGTATATGTAGTAGACATAACCAGAGGTGAATTGGAGGAGGAGATGAAAACATTGGGAAATTCGTCAATGTTTTTGGGTCATAATTGGGCAAGTTGCATTCACACTTCTAAATTTAGCGGAGTCAAGCCTAATCACATGTATTTTGCCGATAAGTGGTTAAATTATTGTAGCTATTTAGATATGAGTGCCTATAATTTTGAAGATACAAAAATTGAATCTTTCTATCCTGGTCCTGGACGACGGTCACCACGTTTAATTTGTCCTCCAGCTTGGGTTATGCCATCATTGATGAAGTGACTTTATTTGTCCCTCCAATTCAATAATGCTCGGATTATAAGAGTTATTGTTTGTTTTCAGTAATATATTAAGGATTTGATATTTATATAATTCAGGTCTAAATAGGATTTTTAACCTAAATAATATAGGAATAGATTTTTTAGTCCTGGTTAAATTAGGTTATGTGCTATTATAAATAGGGGCGTTGCTAGCTATTTTTAATTGTGGAAAAAAATATATTTTCTTTCACCATGGCAGGTTGGGCAGAACTCCCCAACGGTCTTATTGTTGACATTGCAAATCGTGTTAAAGTGATTGAAGATTTCATTGCTTTTCGTGTTGTTTGCACCTCGTGGCGAAATTCCACTATAAAGGAAGATTTTGATGTGCTTTCGCCCCAAGTTCCGTTGCTAATGCTGGGTGCCAAAGATGAAGATTATCGAGAATTTTATTCTCTTACCAAGAAGAAAGTTTCGCGCATATTCCTCCCTGAAGCTAGAGGGTCAGAGTGTCTACCATCCGAGGGATGGCTCTGCACCGTGGTAAATAATACGGGAGAGATGAATTTGTTGCACCCTTTCTCTCGGGAAAAAATACAACTTCCCTCTAGAAAAGCCTTATTGACTTTTCATGATCTCGCTGCTTTAGACGGACATTGTTGGAGCTGCATAGAGAGAGCTGTCCTGTCTGCCAATCCTTCTCTTACGTCAGATTATGTACTCATGGTGCATCATTGTTCGCCTAGCTCTTGTTTGGCGTTTTGGAGACCTGGATTGGACTCATATTGATGTTGTTAAGTACGCTGGGATTGCGGCTTTAATTTATCACAAGGGCCAATTTTATTACATGAGTTATTTTGGAGAAGTTAGGGCTTATCGAGTTGCAGGGCGTAACACTACTGATCAACCAATTTCACAAACACGATTGCTAGCTGAGATGCACTACATTCAGGGTAACTTGCCTGATGTTCAGTATTACTTAGTTGAGTTATCCGGTGCACTATTACTTGTCTCTCGATTTGGCAACATTACATTTGATGACGATGGAAACAACATTTTTTACACCTTCAAATTTGAAGTCTCTGAACTAGACGTAATCAGAGGTGAATTGAAGAAGGAGATGAAAACATTGGGAGATTCATCAATCTTCTTGGGTCGCAATTGGGCAACTTGCATAGACTCTTGTAAATTTAACGGAATCAAGCCTAATCACATATATTATCCCGATGATGGGTTTGAATATTACAGAGATGTAGAAGGAGGAGGAGTCGGAAGAGATATGGGTGCTTATAATTTGGAAGATGAAAAAATTGAATCTTTTTATCCTGGACAATCAACAAGTTTAATCTGTCCACCAGCTTGGGTTATGCCATCACTAGTAATGTGATTTATTATTTTTAGTTTTTTACTGTATCAGTTTCACTAATAATTCTTAAATTTCGAGTTTGATAGTTCGGTAATTGGTAGTTAAAAGTAGATACCAAATACCAAACTTTTAAGTTCCGGCAATATATGTTTTACAAGCCGGAGTTTGTTAGTTCAGTTTCACCTAGCCTAGTTATGTGGTGCACTATTACTTGTTAATCGATTTTCTAATGGTGAGGACGGGGACTGGTCACAAACCTTGGAATTTAAAGTCTTTGAGTTAGATATAATCAATCGCGAATTGAAAGATGAGATAAACAGCTTGGGAGATTTAACAATTTTTGGATTCATTCTTCACTGGAAAAATGAGCAGCATTGCAAATTTAACTCCTATTGTGCCTAGTGCTAAATGGAACCCTAAAGATACTGCAACAGACTAAGTATTTAAACTAGATTACCCTTTGTTGGAGAATTACTCTGTTATTTTGTTTTAATTATTACGTATAATATACTATATGTTGATTCCTCTTGACTTCAAACATGTTGACGCACGTTAGTGAAAAAACTGAATTTGGTGGACAGAATGGCTGAAAAGATACTTTGATGGAATCGTATATTCCTCTATCATTTCCACAAATATAGTAGTATGCACTACTTTGATAGAGACACTCTTTTTTCTGGTGTAGTCCAAAACTTATAAGTATAAGAATGATCAATAGATATATGGACAATGAAATTGATTTTTTATTTTTTTTACAATAAAGTGAGATAAATTATTTAGTATCGTTTCTTCAGGATTACGCTTATTGGCACGGAAAGATGGACACTGTGTAGGTAATTAACTCACAAATGATTGAATCACTATTTCTGGTATACTATTACTTGTCACCCGATTTGTCAACGTCACAATCAGCACTGTTCATACCTTCAAATTTAAAGTCTCTGAACTAGATGTAATCAGAGGTGAATTGAAGGAGGAGATGAAAACCTTGAGAGATTCATCAATCTTCTTGGGTCGTAGCTGGGCAAGTTGCATTATTGACTCTTGTAAATTTGATGGAATAAAACCAAATCATATAATATTTTACCGATAATGAGATACGGGTGCTTATAATTTGGAAGATGGAAAAATTCAATCTTTCTATCATGGACAATCAACAAGTTTAATTTGTCCGCCAGTTTGGGTTATGCCATCACTAATAATGTGATTTTATCGTCCCACCAAATTGGCTTTGCTTGATTAATGATATTTAGCTCACAATTCTTTAGTCTATTAGAAAATCTAAGAAATAATGATCATCTTGTTGTTAGTATCATTCCACTAGAAATCGAGGCCTCTAATTAAGGTGAAGGATGCCGGCCATCCCATCTAACCCTTTCATTTGTTTTTTAATCTTTTTTATTTTATATTATCTTTTGCCCTTTTGTTATGTTCCTTTTGAAAAGGATTGTCTCTTGAGTATGTCAGGAACTTTCAGACGTGAATTCGAATTTAATAGGTATTTGAGAAACATAAAAGAAAAATATAATTTACAGTCAACAAGTTTATTTTGCTGTCCCTATATTTCTTTACTATCATATAAAATTGGATGATATTATAAATTCCGCCTTTCAATAAACTTATCACCCAACACAAAATAAGAGCACAAGTGCAAATAACCATAAAGTTGTTGATATTTAATTTCAATACGGACAACTAAAATGACTTGTGGCACAAATTTAGAATTGATTAAAAACTTAGGCATTCAAAGATAACAAAGAATAAAACTACTAAATAATAAAGAGATAAATCAACTTTTAATTGGAAAAAATAATGGTGTGACCCAAGTTGGCGGGCAAATAGGACTTAGTGACAGAATAAAAAGATTCAATTTTTATGGTAAGCTCCCATATCTTTTCCACCACCACCTTCCAACTCGGTAAATTGCTCTTCCCAATCATCAGTAAAATATACGTGATTAGGCTTAACTCCGGTAAATTTAGAGGCATCAACTGAAACCCCTGCATTACTTCCCCAGAAAATCGCCGAATCTCCCAAAGTCTTGATCTCCTTGATGTCACCTTTGATTACATCTAGTTCCACCACTTTAAATTTAAAAGTAAGACTCCCACCTCCATGGGAAAATCGGGTAACAAGTAATAATGCACCTGATACCTCAACTAGGTAGAACTCAGTTCCGGCTTGTCCAAACATATCATCTTCTAGATGAACAAGCAAGCGGGGTTCAACAATTGGTGGTTTAGGATCGTTAGGCCCTGCAATGTCAAAAACCCAAACATGGCCACCATACGTGACTCCATAAAATTGACCATCATAATAGTTGATATCGGAGAACGCACCCCATTCTCCATCCTATTATATCTATTACATTCCAGTTGAGATATCCAGGTCGCCAAAAAGCTAAATCATTAACCCTGCATAATAAGAGATCAACAACACATAATCCGACGTAACAGAAGGACTAGCAGATAAGATAGCCTTATCCATGCAATGGTAGAGACCTCTCCCATCAACTGGTCCGTAACCCTGTAAAGCCCATAAGTTTTTTTCCGGAGGAAGTTGAATTTTGGTACGGGAAAAAGGATGCAACAAGTTCATCTCTCCATTAATAGTATACGCGATGGTGCATAGCCATCCCTTTGTTGAATAACACACTGCTTTTCTAGCTTCGGGGAGAAATATGGTTGAAACTTCTTCTCCTGAAAGAGACTAAAATTCTCGATAATCATCATCTTTAGCAACGGAACTTGGGGCCCCGGAAGCACTTTATAAATTTCGTTTGTACCAGCAATTCTCCATGAGGTACAAACAGAACAAAAAGGTATGAAATCTTTGAGCAATTTAAATTGTTTTGCTATTAAAACAATGAGATCGTACGGTAATTCTGCCCAATCCTCCATAGAGAGTGCATGGGTTTATGGTTTCTAGGGCAAGTAAAAAGGTTAAACCTTTGTTTATGGTTTTATACGGTACAATATTTACGTCAAATCAATAAATAAATACATATTGATGTGTGTTATAATCGCAATCGAAAAACAGAAGATGAGGAGAAAGGGACTCTTACATCAATTGGTTATAACAAAAAAATTAGTAGAAATTGAACGTAATTAACTTTCCCAATTATAGGACAACTTTTTCTTAAATATTAATACTTGCTATGTAAATTAAAGTTTCACGACAAAAAATAAATAAATAAAAAATTGTACAACCATGACCAAAATTATTAGATTCTTTGGAAAATCATTGAAGTTAAGGAAAAAGAGAAACAAAAGAAGAGCATAAAGCTATTTGGAAAAATTATTATTTTTACATTACAAGAAAATCAACAACAAGAAGTTGTACCATTAATATTTAATTCCTATTGTGCCTAGTGATAAATGATTAATTTATTATTATTATTACGTATATATACTATATGTGGACTCCCCTTTCATGTTGTTTACTTTTTATATTTTGACACCCGTTAGTGAAAAACGTCCTTTGTAGACATTTTTATATTTTGACACTCGTGAGTGAAAAACCCTTATAGCATATGTTTGATAGGGACACTCTTTTTTCCCCTGTGTAGTCCAAGACACATAATTAGAAGTACAAAGAAATTGAATATTTTTTTACATTAAAGTGAGATAAATTGTTTAGTATCGTTTCTTCAGAATTACGCTCTTTGGCATGGAAAGTATGGCTTCGAGACTTAATGTACGCTCTTTGGCTTTGACATGGAATGTAAGTATGTCTTTGAGACTTAATGTACGCTCTTTGGCATGGAATGTATGTCTTCGAGACTTAATGACAACACTGAAGTGCTCAACACAACAGGCTTAAGCAAGTCTTTGATAACACTCTTCAAAACAGGGCAGAGTATATGCTTCAAAATGCTAATTGATGTTACTAAAGAAAAAGGTCTCTATTCTTGAACTTTAGCATAAACCAGTCGTCTCCATATTATGTCGTCCTCCTTACTATACCTCCGCAACCACTTCATAAGAAAGCTTTCATTACGTCCTCCAACACTTGTATATATACGGGATATTACTCCTTTGTTTCAATGTTATGACAATATTTACAACCATAGATTTCAAAAGTCTTTCTCTTTATTAAAGAGTGTGGCAAAACAAACAAAGTGAAATAGAGGGACTAATTGTGAATTGAATATCATAAGCTTTAATCGTGTAGAGAAACCATAATTAAAATTGATCAAATACGATGACATTCATACATAAATCTCAAAGCTAGAAAGAAACAATTATCAGAATGATGGTGCCGGGCTGATAACACTTGGGAATTCGAATGTTCCATCTTCAAGATTGTAAGTCTACCCATCTCTTTCAACCCGTACTTCAAAAGGAAATAAACATCCATAAAATTTACAAGTAAAATATATATGATTGGGCTTGATTCCCGTAAACTTACAAGTGTCAATGGAACTTGAAGAATTACAGCCCAAAAAAATTGCTGAATTTCCCAACGTTTTAATCTCATCCTTTCAAAGACTTTAATTTGAAAGGGCTTATATACACCATCTGAATCCGTGTGAAGGTGACGGTCAAATCGTATAACAAGTAATAGTTCACCGGATAGCTCGAGTAGGTAACACATAGCAGACTTGTGACGACGCCATATATCAGGCTCCAGCTGAATAAGCAAGCGAGACCCTGAAACTTCGTAAACCCAAACTTCACCACTCCATGTCAGATAATAAAATTGACCTTTATAAAAATTCATAGCTAAAAACTTGGTGTTAAGCTTGAATGTGATCAATTTTAGTCCAATTGAGGTCTCCAGGTCGCCAAAAAGCTAAACAAGAACCATGTATATTATAAGAAATTATCACATGTACTCGCAGATAAAATAACTTTGCCTATAAAGTTATCTAGATCCTCTCTAGGTACTGCTGCTTCGTAACCATGTATTGGAGGAAGTCGAATTTGGGCACGGGTGAAAGGATGCAACAAGTTGATATCTCCGGTATTATTTTCCACCGTACAGAGCCATCCCTGTGACGGAAAACATAATCGTCCTCTAGCTTCCGGGAGAAATATGCGCCGAACGTTTTTCTTGGAAAGAGAGTATAATTCTCGATAATCGTCATCATTGTTGTCAGACAATATTAGCAACGGAATTTGAGGCGTAAACACATCGAAATTGTCCTTGGTAGCAGCGATTCGCCAAGAGGTACAAACAGCACGAAAACCAATGAAATCTTCAATCGATTTAACATAATTTGCAATCTTAGCAATCATATCGTTGGGCAATTCTGCCCAATTCGCCATTGTAGAGATTGAGGATATTTATGTTTGACGGCCCAATAAATATATATATAAAGTTTACTTTCAAAATATAAAGTTCTCTATTTTTCAGATATGAGATAACCAACTCCAACTCAATTCTCTATTTTACTCTTTTCTCAATATTATATTATTATTTCTATTTAATTTTTTTTCCTTATTTCATAATATAAATCTTTTCTTCCTTTTTTAAATTAAATTTTTCATCTTATCATTTAAATTTTGTGCATTCTTCACAGTGAAAATTAATTATAATTTCAAATTATATCATTAAAGTGACGATTTTAAAAATAATAATTGAAATATTATTAATTCGGAATGAAAGTAGTATATATTAAATAATCTATTTTTAAAAGAATTACAAATATTAGAGGCTTGGATCGAATGACATGGTTGGGTCTCGTATTGAGATTGAGACTTGAGAGTCGGGGCTTGAGTCCCGGGTTAGGTTCGGGTTGGTTCTCAGATCCCAAGCTGAGATAGAGGGTCGAGGCTCAGGTCACGAGTCAGGGTCTGGTCTCGGGTTGAGACGAAAGGTAGGGGATCAAGTCTCGAGTTAGGGTCGAGGTCGGGAACAGGTTAAGGTCAGATCTCAAGTCTAGGTTAAGTCTCGAATTCGTGTCGTTCGAGTCGGGTCGAGGTTAAAATATTCAGGGGTCAAGGTTGTGGGTCAAACCTGAAAGTTCGAGCCTTATGGATGGTATGGGATGGGTGAACCATAGTTAAGGGTGGAATATGGGGAAGATGGAGCATTCAAAAAAACTGGGTGAAATTGTGCGGGTCATGACCCAGCCCAATCTATTTTAACTCAAATAACTTTTGGGGTGTTTTTAGCACAACTCATTTATTAACTCAAATCATCTTAACTTGCTTAATTTCAACTATACCAGCTCATTTGACACCCTTATCTAGGAGTATTCTTCGATATTTTTGATATACTTTTTCGCCTAAGAACTTATTTCCTCAAGGAATCCTACGTTCTAGCTATTAGAAACGAGTCCTCATCACTAATAGCATATAATTAAGAATACAAACAATTCACGAATAAGGTCAAGGCTACAAATAAGGTTAAGACCACAAATTTCAAAAGTTCTATCTCTCTATTAAAGTTAAACTACAAATAAAATAGAGGGACTAATTGCGAATTGAATATCACAAGCCTCAATCGTCTAGCGAAACCACAATTAAAATTGATCAAATATGATGACATTCATACATCAAGCTAGAAAGAGACGGTTATCAGAATGATGGTGCAATCCAAATTGACGGGCTGGTATGACTTAGAGATAATCCAGGATAAACGGATTTAATTTTTCCATTTTCAAGATCGTAAGTCTATCCATCCAAAGTACACAACCTTTTGTGCACATCACAGAAATTATCATATATATGATTAGGCTCGACTCCCGTAAACTCAGAAGTGTCAATGGAATTTGGTGAATTCCTTCCCAAAAAAATTGCTGAATTTCCCAAGGTTTTAATCTCCTTCTTTAATGCACCTTTGATTAAATCTAATTCAAAGAATTTAAATACAAAGCTTTCACCATATCGGGTAACAAGTAATAGTGCACTAGATAGCTCGACTAGGTAAAAATAAGTTGAGACGTAATGCCACATATCACGGTCCAGCTCAATAATAAGTCGAGGCGCTGCACCTTCAAAAACCCAAACTCCGCTAGCCTGTGTCAGATAATAAAATTGACCCTTATAATACTTCATAGCTATGACCATTGTTTTAGTGTAAATTTTAGTCCATTTGAGTTCTCCAGGTCGCCAAAAACCCAAGCAACCATTACTTGGATTATAAGAAATAACCACTACATAATCTGACGTAACAAAAGGACTAGCAGATAAAACAACTTTGTTCGTAAAGTGGGAGAGCCAGTACAACATATCTGCTTTTTCGGGAGGAAGTCGAATTTGGGCACGGGTGAAAGGATGCAACAAGTTAATCTCTACCGTTTTCTTTTCTATTGTACAGAGCCATCCCTGTGACGAAAAACATAATCGTCCTCTAGCTTCTGGGAGAAATATGTGCGAAATTTTCTTCTTCGTAAGAGAGTAAAATTCTCAATAATCATCATCTTTGTCATGATCATCCAACATTAACAACGGAACTTGAGGCGCAAACACATCGAAATTGTCCTTGGTAGCGGCAATTCGCCAAGAGGTACAAACAGCGCGAAAACCAATGAAATCTTCAATTGCTTTAACATGATTTGCAATCTTAGCAATCAGATCGTTGGGAAGTTCTGCCCAATTTGCCATTGTAAAAAAAAAAAAAAACTCTGTATAAGGTTTTTGAGTTTGAGGATATTTATAATTTTATATTTGACTAGAACTCTAATTCTCCAAAAGGTCTAGAGTGGAACATAAGTTACGGCCTATATGGTAAAAATTGTTGGTTTGATTTTCGAAAAATAGTCCGTATGTGAAAATTTGTTTAAAAAGTAACCATCTTTTATGCGGAAATACCATTATAGGTCCCGTGTCTCGAGTCAAGGTCAAGGCTCTAGTCCTAGTTTAGGGTAGGGTTGGGGTTGGGGCTAGGTCTCGGGTTGAGTCTCGAGTTACGGTCGGGGATGGTATTGAGATCGAGAGTCTGAGCTTTAGTCATGGGTTAGGTTCAAGTTGTTTCTCGAATCCCAAGCTGAGACCCAGGGTCGAGGCTCAAGTCTCGAGTTCCGAGTCATGAGTTAGGGTTCTATCTCGAGTTGAGAGTAAAGGTCAAGTCTTAGGTTGAGACCAAGGGTAGGGGATCAAGTCCCGAGTCAGGGTGGAATTGGAGGTCGATATTGAATCTAAGCTTAGGTCAGAACTCAGGTATGGGTTAATTCTCGAATTCATGTCCCGAGTCGGGTCGAGGTCACAATAGGTAGGGATTAGGGTTGTTGGTCGAACCTCAGAGCTTGAGCCTTATGGATGGTATGGGTGAACCGTAGTAAAGGGTGGGATAGGGGAAGGTGGAGCATTAAAAAAGAATTGGATTTAAATTGGGCGAGTCATGACCCATCCCAGTTTTAGCCCAATCTATTTCAACTCAAATAACTTTTGGGTTGATTATACAACACAACTCATTTTAACTTATTTGATTTCAACCTAACTCGCTCATTTGACACCTTTATATGCGACCATTATTCGATATTTTTTAAATACTTTTTGTTCCAAGAACTTTATGGCTTAATTTCAATCCAACCGGCTCATTTGAACTCTACGTCTAGCCGTTAGAAACGAGTTCTAATCACTAATACATTAAAGACTTTGTTTGGTTGGGAACAAGTTTTCTCGAAATTAATTATTTTAGGATTAATTATCCACAATACAATTTTGGGATAATTTTTTCCAGGATTTTATCCCAATCAAACATGAAATAAACTTATCCTATAATTAATCCCGCAATTAATTATCCCTTACTTCAAGTTCTATGTAAACGACCCTAAACACTAAATGAAAATACGGGTCGTCGGGTCACCCGTTTTACAATTCGGATTCGGATAAACTCCATCTTCTCCCTTGCGAAGCTCTTCTTCATACACTCTGAGAACAAACAAATTGCAGAGCTAAAAGAACTCCAATTTTGGTACAGTAAAAATGCTTCTTCACATATCTAAGATCTCAGTTCAATGAGTATCAGTTCAGTAAACATGTCTTTTTCAACAGGTAACAATTGTATATCAGCAAGGTCCATTCTTCATCCAAAGCCCAACATTCAGCTTCACAGTTCATTCATAATCAAATTCCCATTGCAGAAAAGTTACACAAATTCAATTTTTCATAGAAATTTCAGAAAAAGATCACATTTTTATCAATGCCCATATGCAATTCTTGGAAAATGGAGGTCTAATTCGAAGTCCTCTGAAGATGGGGGAAGTAATAATGAAGATTTTGTGACTAGGGTTTTGAAAGAAAACCCCAGCCAAGTGGAACCCAAATACCTAATTGGGAATAAACTTTACACCCTAAAGGAAAAAGAGGATTTGGGTAAGAAGGGTTTATTGAATGGTGGTGTTTTGGAGATACTAAAAAGGTTGAATATTAAAGGAATGGTGAAGAATGGAAGTGATGAAGGTAGTTTAATGAAGTCTGGGGATGTGTTTTTGAAGGATATTTTGAGGGAGTATAAGGGGAAGTTATATGTTCCTGAGCAAATTTTTGGTGCTAATTTGTCTGAAGAAGAGGAATTTGAAAAAAATGTTGAGGATTTGCCTAAGATGAGCTTGGTGGATTTTCAGAAGTATATGAAATTTGATAAGATAAAGTTGTTGACTTTTAAAGAGGATACTGGAGCTTCTTTGGGATTGGGGTCTAGAGATTTTATTGTTGAGTTGAAGGAGATACCGGGAGAGAAGAGCTTGCAGAGAACTAAATGGTTAGTATCATAAACTGGTTGATTTCTTTCACCTTATATTGTAGATTTTTATGTTTATGTGATCATTCTCTAGGGCAATGAAGCTGGATCAAAATCAAGCTCAGGCTTTACTAGAGGAGTACACGGGGCCACGATATGAAGTCGAGAAGCAAATGATGGTATTTCATTTATTTTGGTGCTTTGCTTAATGATGCATAGTGCCATCAGCTTCATTATCAGGTGGAGAAAAGTTCAACAACAACAAACCCAATGTAATACCACAAGTGGGGTTTGAGGAGGGTAGAGTGTAGGAAGACCTTACCCCTACCTTGAGAAGGTAGACATGCTATTTCCGATAGACCCCCAGCTCAAAGAACGTTAAAAAAGAAGCAGTAGCAACAAGCAGATAGAAATAAAAAAATATGAAAAACAAGATTAGAACTAATGATCTATCAGAACTTAAACGCATAGCTTAAGCAGACGGTGGTTTGCTATAATTTATCAGCCTGAATTAATTTATTAGTTAACAACCACTTGTACTGAAGTATAGTTCTCGTGATGATGTGGGAAGCTTCTTTGTTTTCTTATTTGATAGACATTCTTCTTTTCAACAACATATAGTTATCCGTCATCAACCGAATGCACTGATTGCAAGTTCGAGCTGAAAACTTAATTATTGTTTCTCATTATGTCTTGATTCATTGTGGTTACTATCTCTTGACAGGAAATTCCTGTGAAGGTTTTATGGAATTTGCCTTTACTCTCTTCGGGTAAAATGTTAACTAAATTCAGATTATCTGTTTTGGCCTAGCGGCTTGGAATCTTTTATTGTTGACCGTTTTTAAAAAAATACTCAAGCTTGCGTGCCTTGTTGTGCTAGTTACTAATTAAAAAGAAAAAGCCTTCTTGTGCACAGTTCTAAGAAACACATAAAGTAATATTTGAATTCGACAAAAAAACATGTAAGCAGACAAGTAGAAGCTGCCATGAGAAAGTAACAATATAGTTGGAGTATATGTGTATTTAAAACTCAAATATAGATGTACCTGCAGACAAAAGCATATCGGCTGCTAATATTTGTTACGAGGCACTGTGGTTAATGTTGTTATCTGGTGGTTATATTTACCCTTTGTGGATATAATAAATTCATTACATATTTAGTTACTTTGGAACCATGTGGCAGAGTCCGCATAATGCAGTAGAAAGCTTTTAGGGTTAGCGGAAGATGGTGAAATTTGAAAATGGAAATCATGACTTTAGTTTGAAAACTTGAGCAATAAATGAGTTTAATGTAGACTGTTGATTCATTTATGTGCAGTTCATTGGGACGAGTTTTTTTCTTTTCATTTCTTTTGCAGTAAATATATAGTTGGGGTGACATTTGTTGCGCAGAAGTGATAGCAGCATCTAAATGTCAACTGACAGTCTAAAAAGTGATATACAGAATTGTCTTTCAATCTAATTATATGATGCTTGGAAAGAGGAGCGCAATTTCAGCAATCAAATCTGCCATTTCTTTGAGATTATATATTTCCGAAAGTGTAGACAAAATAACGTCGTGTTATACTGGTGGCAGTCTGTATGATGACTGTATCACAAGGGAAAAGAGTAATTAAAGTATCTGAAAAGGTTCTCAAATCCCTTAGCATAAGGTTGTTGTATCTCTTCTTTTTAGCTTAAGATTGACCTTATAGTTGCTTGAGCCTTGAAGGAATAGGTGCTTTCTCTAGTTATGCAATTGGCAAGATTGTAGAACCTAAGTTTGGTGGGATAAGAATGTGGTTTACCGGGTGGTAACTCTGACTTTTCAAGTATGTAGGAAAACCTTTCTTTCTTTTTTCTTTTGCCTCTTACAGACTGATCCTATTGCAGTCTTGGGTGGGAAAATTACCTGAGTATCCTAATCCAGCTGCATCGAAGATATCAAGCAGAGTAATGGTAGAGCTTGGAATGCTGACCGCTGTAATGACTGCTGCTGCGGTGATTGTGGGTGCTTTCCTGGCTTCAGCTGTGTTTGCTGTGACAAGCTTTGTCTTTGTCGTCACTGTGTATGTCATGTGGCCTGTCGCCAAACCATTTCTTAAGCTGTTCTTTGGTCTCATCTTTGGTATCTTAGAAAGAGTGTGGGATAAGGTTGCTGATGCCTTTACTGATGGAGGAATTTTCTCCAAGTTGTATGAATTGTACACATTTGGTGGTGTCTCTGCCAGTATTGAGATGCTGAAACCAATCATGCTTGTTTTTGTGACTATGGTTCTTCTTGTCCGATTCACTCTTTCACGAAGACCTAAGAACTTTAGAAAGTGGGTGAGTAATACTCCCTATCCTAGAATTCGCAGTTTAGAAACACCTGCTTCTTGCAAATTTAAAATGTTTTGTGCTTCATTCAGGATATATGGCAAGGCATAGAATTCTCTCAGTCTAAGCCACAAGCACGTGTTGATGTGAGTTTCTAGTTTCTCACACTCTCTGGTCACGAACATTCACAACTTTTCATTTGTAGATTATGACCAATATTTTGTCTAAGTAAGAAGTTTCTGCTTAGGGTTCAACTGGAGTCACATTTAATGATGTAGCTGGGATTGAGGAAGCTGTGGAAGAACTTCAAGAGGTAACAACGCCTTACACCACATATAATACTTCCTTATTGTGTATTCCCTCCATCCCAATTTATGCGATGTAGTTTGTCTGGGCACGGAGTTTTGAGAAATATGAGAATAGTTTGCTATATTCCAAAACTACCCTTAATAAATGAATTTTTATATAGAAGAGCACATCTTTGTAGAGTTTTTGCCAAATAAGTAGGATCCAATATGGGTAAAATGCTGATGGTGTCATTAAACATTTGTCAAAGAAGGAAAGTGTCACATAAACTGGGATAGGGAGAGTAATATTCTTTTCCATTATAATGTGGGAAAGCTTGTCCCTCAGCCACAATCTTTAGCTTAATGGTTCTAATTCCTGCCATTTTTGCCGGCTAGTTGGTAAGATACCTGAAGAATCCTGAACTATTTGATAAAATGGGGATCAAGCCCCCACATGGAGTTCTTCTGGAGGGACCTCCTGGATGTGGCAAGGTATGCTGTCCATTTCAGACCTTAGATGGGATTTCCAAAAAAAAAGTAGAGGGTCTTCACTAAAATTATATATGATGCTTTTCTCAGACACTGGTTGCCAAGGCAATAGCAGGTGAAGCTGGTGTTCCTTTTTACCAAATGGCGGGTTCTGAATTTGTGGAAGTTCTAGTCGGTGTTGGTTCTGCTCGTATTAGAGATTTGTTCAAGAGAGCCAAGGTGAGCATAATACGTAGTCAATGAGCCATGTGACTTCCCTTTTTATGTTTTGAAGAATGCCCTGATTCTTGTCACAGGTGAATAAACCATCAGTTATCTTCATTGACGAAATTGATGCACTCGCAACCAGGTATGGATATTTGTCTAAATAAATAATGGTGAACGTGTTTTTTTTTTTTACTGGTTTAGCTTAGCACAAAGGGAAATCTGGAGCTGAAGCATCTGGGCATTTTTCATGTAGTAACCCCTTTAGTGGTAGAACTATTGAAATTGGGTTTTTGAACCTGAAGGTACTAATGTCATGTTGTGGACAACGCTAATGTCTTCAGTGTGTTGCTGTCTAGATATTCTTTTTAATCGTGAAGAAATAACTTTGTCATTCATAAATGACCTGTAGACATGTGCAGTGGTTATAGTTTCTCAAATTTATTATTCTTAATAAACAGGCGTCAAGGAATATTTAGTGAATCAACTGATCACCTCTATAACGCGGCAACTCAAGAAAGGGAAACTACTCTAAACCAGTTGTTGATCGAGCTAGATGGATTTGATACTGGGAAAGGTGTTATATTCCTAGGGGCCACAAATCGAAGGGATTTATTAGATCCTGCCCTTCTTCGTCCTGGTAGATTTGATCGCAAGGTTTGTTCTCCTATTGAATTGAATTCTTTATCAACTCAGCTCCTCATGACTTGAATCACTCTATTCATGTTCTGTCGGTATGTGCGCGTTGGTTGGGAGGAGGTAGACAACATTTTCCATGTTTATAGAACGCTCCTATTCATGATTTCTTGACTTACTGATTCTTTCCATAAAGATGTTTCTATATGCTGAATATTTTGATAAAAACTAATCAACCCCCCAAAAAAGTGTTATGATTCCACAACAAACTGTAATACAGTATGTTATTTTATGCGATGCCTAGTGTACTGCAAAGTTCCTTTACAAAGTCCTTGGATGGGGCCACTGTGTTTGGGGCCACAACAAAAGTGTGCTGGTTATTACGAGAATCAATTAATGTGTGGAGGCTCGTTAGTGGATGGGAAGCTTCATTGGGATACTTATATTTATGATCCTGAATTTGATCCAGTTGAGTATTCGGGCAGGAACATTATTTCTTTTGATTTAGCTAATGAGAAATGGGAGAAGGTGGGGAAGCCATCCTATGGAGAAGGAGAGACTGAAATGTGTGTGGGAACTTTGGGAAGTGATCTATGTGTTTTTACTGATTATAAGACAACTCATTTAGCTGCTTGGGTTATGAAGGAGTATGGTAATGAAGAATCTTGGATAAAGATGTTTACCATCATGCATTTAAATAATCCAAACTGGCCGTATCCATCCTTTTTCGTGTCAAATAAAGGTGAAATATTGATAGTGTTTGGAGAAACTTCCATGATATTGCAATTCAAAAGGTGACTCATTAAGATATTACTAACTGTCATGACGGTCAATATGTCCAATTCTACCTTGAAAGCCTAGTTTGCCCTTTTTCAACCCGAGGGACAGAGAATGCAAAAAAAGCTCATATCAAAACAATCGAGTAACAAATAACTTGTAAAGGTACTTTCTTTTAAAGTGTTTTAAAAATTGTTTGTTATTTCAAATATAGAACAAGATGCGCATGTGAAGGATATCTTTAAACTATATTGCTTCTGGACTAGTTTTGGTGTACTCCTTGCTGCTAATGGCTTGATGTATTTTTTCTTCAGTTCTCATTCTCTTTCCTTTTTTGGTCATTTATTTCACTTTGACAGTTACACTGAAATAAGCAAGACTAATATAGTTTTTCTTTGCTTATTGCTAAGTTTAGCTGCTTTGATCATGAGGGTGGGGTGTAAGGTTTGTTTAATATAGCCCTATCTATTCCAAGGTAGTGTAGATTGAAGTGCATTGTGCTTTAGCCCGAGATAGAAGGGTTGGTTCTGAGATATGCATGGGAATGTGTACCGAATGTTTTGATGTTAAACATGAAAGTGACTCTTAGGGTTTATGCTTGCAAATGGATTTCTAATAATTGAATCTACAAGGAGCATGGATAGATTGTTGATAATTTGTTTCTCAGACTGATATAGTTTTTCTTTGCTTATTCCATTTGTGCATAAATCAGTTCTGCCTGTCTAGTTATTTCTTGAGTCAAGTTCATATGACAACAAAAGTGTGAGAACTTGAAATCTATTCAAAATCGTTATGGAAAGATTTGATGTGAACCATGTGAGTCACAACATCACATTAGTTATGCCTGAATATGATGTATTATTTCTTGCAAGTGTATGGATTTCAAATTCGTTCAACCCCAGAAGGTTCTTGGATAGATTGTAAAGTATATATTTCCATTAGGTAGATATCATTTTTCATTGCCTATTTTACTTGTGTATATAGTTTGTTTTTTTATGACCGCAGTGTTTGGGCTAGCTTTCGCACTCCTCGACTAATTTCGTAGGATACTTGCCACCTCCCACCCGCAGCAACAGGTAACTTTGTCCAACAAGGTTAGGACAGATGAGAAGAAATCACCTGGTGTTTTATTTTTGGTCTACGTTGGGATTTGAACATGAGACCACATGGTTCTCAATCCACTTCAAGTGACTTCATTTATCACTAGGCCATACCCTTGGGTGCTGTGTATTTAGTGTTTTTGGAGGTCATGTTATTTCTTGCTTCGAGTTTATTATGTGTTCTTTGTCACTGCTCTTCTGTAGTTCTGTTAGCTGTCCACAACTGTTTCCTGCTATAAGCAGAGAGATCTGCAACCCAAAAAAATAGGAAGGCGTGCAATTCAGTAGGCCAAAGTGATATTTTGATCTCTTCGTTTATCTCTCTGCTGGCAGTGAGACAGAGCTATAGTCCATTGGAAACTTTGTCGATATGCACCAGATTAATATCAATATAGGTGCTTTTGATTCTAATGTATCTGCTGCTAAAGTTCTACAACACCAGAAAAAGGCTTTGGATACTGTGTGAAAATTCGGTGCTCAATTACTTTCCCTAAAGGACTCTATTTAAGTTGAGTGTATCACAGGCAATGCATTGCCTTGCTAATTAGTATAATGACCCCGGGCGGGGCTTCTGAATTTAGCGAGGGGGAATATGTACTTAGTTTCATTTTCATTGTTTTCTTGGTGCTGTTTTCTCTTACATGTGCTGTCAAATGATTTTGAGAAACTATTGATTACTGAGCAGTTTTTTTGTGTGTGTAAAGCACGGAATAAGAAGCTAAAATATTGTTTGTAAGAAAGAGAATCTTTTTCTTGTTTGATCCTTCCTAATTAGCGATGGACGCGGAAGGTCATTGGATAAGTTGGTAAACTGTATTGAAAATTAAAATGGATGATAAAACTTCCTAGTTGATAAATTGTTGGCTTTTGTTTCATAACTGATATTTCTTTCCTATTCTCTGCTTTGAACTTGTTTTGCAGATTAGACGTCGAAAGGTGGTGAATGATCAAAAGAGTTTGGAAATGAAAGAGTTGTTCGTGTTCTCAATCAGCTATCTTTTGCATGTATTGCAGTTCTTAAGTTTGTTTTACATAGATTCCAAACAGTATTCGCGACAAGCCGAGGTTGGCTGTTAGTTGATTTTTACAGCTTAACTGCATTTGTCACATTGTTGTATTAGATGATGCACTACCATTACTTATCCTGTTTCTTCATGTACCATATTCAGTATTCTTGAGTTGGTTATTACTTTCTTGGAGATGAAAATCGTGTTATTGTTATATGGGGTGTCGTTTGGGATAAGGCACAAGTACCCCGCTAGACTATGACCGAAATCCCAGGACACACTTAAGTGTAATAGGACCCTTGTTAAGTTAAAGTGTGTTTCTGGGATTTCGATCATAGTCTAGGGAGATACTTGTGCCTTATCCCGTATTGTTTCAAATATAACTTTACAGTTATTAGCATATATATAATTGCTGAAACTATATTAGAAATCATAGACAACTAAAATCAAATAATAGGGGGTGTTTTTTTCAATTATTACTTTCACCAATACATCACAACTCACGTCTTGCTGTATATTTGAAATGATAACAGAATTTGAAAGCATTTGAGAAGGAAGTACTCTTACAATTTATTTGTTACTCAATTATTTTGATCTAAGCTTTTTCCGCCTTTCTTTTGCTGGATTATTCTCTATCCCATCAGTTGAGAAAAGGAAAAACTAAGCTTTCAATGTAGAATTCCACGTCAAGATTGCCTTCATGGTTAGTAAGATTTGGATGTCTTCATCTTTTGAATCATATATCATGAATCTTGATTGAATCAAGAACACCATTTCACCTTTATTTGACATGAAAAGGAGTGGATGCAAGCCACTTTGGTCATTTGGATACTTGATGGTTAACGACTTTATCCAAGATTCTTTAACCCCATACTCCTTCGTAACCCAAACACCTAAATGAGTTTCATTGTAATCACAAAAGACACAAAGATCACTTCCTAACGTTCCGAGACAATTCAGTCTCTCCTACTTCATATGAAGGCTTCTCCATCTTATCCCATTCCTCATTAGCTAAATCAAAAGAAATGATGTCTCCATCTTATCCCATAATTATCAACAGTTTTTTTTATAAAGAATGTCTCCCTACAATAATCAACACTAGTCCAAGAATCGCTCTTTAGACCATAGACTTTGACCTCAATGTCATCTGAATCGCCATTAATATAATTATAAAAAAATACCCACTACTTTATAATCATCATCTAGCTCATCAAACCCAAAACCATATGTGAAATGGTATTGTTTTCATCTAGGTGTAGAAAAAGGCAATTTCTTGTGCTTTCTAATAGTTGGATTCCATAGAAGGGAAAAATCATTTTATTCATCTCAAAGAAAAACTAATCCATTGCAAGAACCAGGATTTAGAAACACACCTGAATTTCAAGAGGGATTTCACCGAAAGCCTTGATAGGATTTCAGTCATGATTTCTGTTGGCAATGATAATTCATTGAAGAAGACTGAGGCTGAGGCTTCATCTTCACATTCCATTTCTATTTTTATCATTTACAAATGTCTGACCATTTAATAGTAATTGTTCTTGAAAATTATATATATCCCAATTATGGAGAGGTGACACACAAATAGGTCGAAAATAGATTATAACTAAACATATATAAATAAAAGTGGGAAAAAAGCTCAAATATGTCATTGAACTTTATGAAAAAAGGCTTTCTCAAAGTTTGATTAGGGATGGCAATGGGGCGATGCGGTGCGGGGGCGGGGCGGGTTGAGCTTAACCCGCAAATTTTTTAATCCACCCCGCATAACAATTTTTTTCATTTTCAAGCTGCATAGACCCGCCCCGCATAATTTTTTTAATATTTTTTTTTTCTAGTTAAGTTTGATACTAAAAATAAAATTCATTTTTCATTAAGTTGTATTAATTTAATAGATAATGACTTAAAAAATTATTTTTTAGAGGTCAATTGGAAACAGGTAAGAAATTGTATTATAATAAATTTCATTTACTATCTTGAATATTTTAATAGTTTTAAAAAAATATCTTAATAAATAATGATCTACCACTATTATAACATGTAAAAAGTTAAAATTAAGTTTGAACCCGCATAAAATCACATATACCCGCCCCGCATTAGTTTTAAGAAAACCCACTTCAACCCGCTTCAACCCGCATAGCCTTACACCCACCCCGCCTCGCAGGGGCGTAGCTACCCTATAGTGAGGGTGTTCAATTGGACACCCTTCATCGGAAAATAATACTGTATATATAAGTAAAATGATACACAAAGTGATTAAATAACATATTTTGGACACCCTTGATAGAACAAGTTGTTGTAGCCCAATGGTTTTAGATGTCTTGAAAGAGCCCTAAGTGCTCGTGTGTTTGAATCCCTCTAGCCACAATTTTTTCCTCCTTTTTTGGACACCTTTCATGAAATTCCTGGCTCCGCCTGTTGGGTTCGAAACTTTTTTTCCTCTTTTTTGGACACCCTTCATGAAATTCCTGATTTCGCCTGTTGGGTTCGAAACTTTTATCTCTCCATAAAGAATAAACCATATATGGAAGATAATATATTTTTCTTTCAGGAAAAAAGTAAATAAAACTTAAAATATGGTAAGAAAATCAACGAAAAATGCTAACACCGCTCCGCCCATTCTCATCCCTAAATTTGATGACATATTTGAGCCCTTTTTTTTGTAATCACTCTGCCAAACACATCCCTCTTACCAAAACCTTCCTTAATTAAAAAAATATATCAGTATAATTAGATATGCACAACTCAAAATTTCTGCAATCTGAAGCCTCCAATCCCAGAAAAAGAGCTCAATTTCCAACAAATTCAATGAAAAATTTGAACTTTACAGAAATCTTGCCACCTGAACTCATTACTGAAATCCTGTTGAGGGTTCCAGTGAAATCTCTTTTGAAATTCAGGTCTGTATCGAAATTTTGGCTTACTTTAATCTCTAGCCGTGAATTTATCAAAAACCATCTCAGTTTATCAGCTAATAACAAGGAAGACACCCACCATGTACTTATTTTTGTCAGTAGATATTATAAGTGGAATTTCAAAGAATGTCTTTTTAGGTCTTTATTTTTTGACTCTGTTACTGAGCCTTTCGACTTGAAGTATCCCATAGAAGACAACAGTAAACTTTTCAATGTTATGGGTTCTTGCAATGGATTGATTTTCCTTGCCGATAATTTAGAATGTTTGCTTTTATGGAATCCAACAACTAGAATGCACAAGAATTTGCCTGATATTAGACCTAGATGGAAGAAGTACTATGTCGAATATGGTTTCGGATATGATGAGCTCCGTGACGATTATAAGGTAGTGGGTATTTTTTATAATCGTTGTGGTTTAGATGGTGGTGAGGTCAAGATATATAGTCTAAAAAGTGATTCTTGGACTAGTGTGGATTATATTGGTGAGGAGATATTAAATACTTCAGACTCTAATAGAAAAATGAGATTAGCTTATTCAGGTTTTTTTGTGAATGGGAAGCTTCACTGGGATACGATTACTTTTGGTCCTAGACCCGGTGATGTGTGTGGGGGCAAGGACATTATTTATTTTGATTTAGCTAATGAGAAATGGAAAAAGGTGGAGAAGCCCTTGTATGGAGTAGGAGAGACTGATTTGTATATGGGAACGTTGGGAAGTGATCTTTGTGTCTTTAGGGATTACAACAAAACTCAGTTAGGTGTTTGGGTTATGAATGGATACGGGGTTAAAGAGTCTTGGATAAAGAAGTTTACCATCACGTATCCAATTAAGCAAGTTTTATATCCACCCCTGTTCATGTCAAATAAAGGTGAAATGCTGGCGACGTTAGGAACAATTACTTCCATGATGTACAATTCAAAAGATGACACATTCAGATATCCACATGTTATTAACTGCAATGGCTTTCATGGAGTGGCAATATACGTCGAAAGTTTAGTTTGTCCTTTTTCAACTGAAGTGACAGAGAAAGCAACAAAACAAAGGCGGAGATGAAAACCATTGAGAAACAAATAATTTGTAAGAGTACTTTCTCCTCAAGTTCTTTCAATTTTTGTTTGTTATTTCAAATATAGAACAAGTCCTTGCTGCTAATTGCTAGATGTATATTTTCTTGTGTATATAGTTTTTTTATTTTCGATACCTGTCGCCTCCCACCAACAACATGTACCATGTAACTCTGTCTATCAAGATTAGGACAGATGAGAAGAAATCACCTAGTGTTTTTGTTGTCTCTTTTGGGATTTGAACATGAGACCTCGTGGTTCTCAACCCACTTCATTGATTTATTTAATACTTCACGTCTATAAATGTCGACGCCTCTTATCTCTATATGTCATGCTATCAATTATGTATTGATATTTTGGAATTTTGACCCGAGTCACTGGAAGGAAAAATAGCTAATCCTTGTTAAAAAAAGGTGATAATAATTTGACAGACCTGCATTCACTTATGTTAATAGTCTCTGTATGTTCTATTTGCTGATTAGCATTTGTTGTGAGCCATTCAATTGAGGAAGCGAGAGAGAGAAACCAAAGTGCGGGTGAGTGCAGGGATTCTTGTTCGTTGTATCTACTCAAGGCAGAGAGGGTCATGGTTTCTTTCTATGTAAATCACCTAACTACTCCTTTTCGGCAGCATAATACGATCATGTGATTGACATGAGTGCCTGTTTTTGGATACTGTGTGGAAATTCGGTGCTCAATTACTTTCACTAAAGGACTCTGTTTAAGTTGAGTGTATCAGGCAATGCATTGCCTTGCTAATTAGTATAATGAACCCGGGCGGGAGCTTCTGAATTTAGCAAAGGGGGATATTTACTTAGCTATATTTTCACTGCTATTCTTGGTGCTGTTTTCTCTTACATGTGCTGTCAAATTATTTTGGGAAACTATTGAGGAATGAGCAGTTTTTATTTCCTGTAAAGCACGGAATAAGAATCTGATCAAGAAGCTTTTACTATTTGTAAGAAAGAGAATCTCTTTGTTGTTGGATTCTCCCTAACTAGCGATGGAACGAGGAAGGTCATTGAGTTAGTTGGTAAAACTGTATTGAAAATTAAAACTTCCTAGTTGATAAATTATTGTCTTTTGTTTCATATTTGGAATATTGTGATCATGTTGTATTATTTTTCAACTGTCGAGCCTGAACTGCTTTGAACTTGTTTTGCAGATTAGACATCGAAAAGGTTGTGAATGACCAATCACAAGGAGAGAGTTGGCCGTGTTCTCAATCAGCTATCTTTTTTTTGCATGTATTGCCGTTCTTAAGTTTGTTTTACATAGATTCCAAACAGTATTCGCGACAAGCCAAGGTTGGCTGTTAGTTGATTCTTGCTAGTAGCAGCTTAACTGCATTTATCACATTGTTGTTTTTGATGATGCACTACCATTTACTTATCTTGTTTCTTCCTGTTTCCCATATTCCTGAGTTGGATACTACTTTCTTGGAGGAATTACTAAGAGGGAAGTGGCTGCGCTTTGCTCTAGTGGCAAGAGTGCAATGTGTGATGTGTGGGATAGAAGTACATTACCGATTTAAACACGACAAAGAGAACACAAAATTTGCGTATGCCACTACACCCTTTAAGTGAGCCATGTTATGTGGTTTGCCCATGGTTAATAGAGAACACAATTTTTGCTACTTAATAGTCACTGATAATCAGTTTATATGGAAGTGGAAATCGACGGTGAACTCAATCGTGTTCGTTATAGTGATCCTATTACTACGAAAAAATATGTTTGACGTGCTCAATTGGGTGAAAATTTTGAATTAAATCGTGCTACTTAAAAATCAAATGGTACATAACTTGAAAGAATGATACTACTATAGAGGAAAGCTTAATATCGAAAATATTTCCATTACTACACCAAAATTTGGTACATAACTTGAAAGAATGATACTACTATAGAGGAAAGCTTAATATCGAAAATATTTCCATTACTACACCAAAATCCAAATTTAGCAACGTTTATAACGGAAAGGGCAATGTTAGCAAAGTATTTCTAAGTTATGACTCTGTAGAAGATGATACCAACAATTACTATCCGGAACAATACCTGAATACTTTAAGACTAAATGGTTTCCGTCACACAGGTACAAATTCAAATTCATCAGGCCAATTACGTTTTACTTAATCAATTACAAAATATTTACATATAATTATATGTATGCATATAGTAATGTATAAACAAACATAAGCGGAAAATTGCATATATTTATCTTCCCTTAAATAGGTAAATTCGGAAAGAAAACTCGTCAATCGTGCTATTTAGGAATTTGAATCCTTCAAATAGATTATGCAATATATGGCTCATGAATGATTTATCGCGGGTTTAACAACTACATTCAAAAAAATACAACGGCACAATCTGCTGGTAGTTATGTGTTCGTTTCAAGAATTCAACTTTCTCCGCCTGAAAATGAAGGATATCCTTTCAAATTTATTCACAAACAATTTTCAGTTCGACAATACTTTACTTATGTCCATAAATAAATTACTATATATATTATTCTGATTTATTTTATCACTCAGCCACAAACACATCCCTCATACCTAAATTAGGTATTCACAACTCAAAATTTTTGCAACTCAAATGGCTTCTGAAGCCTCCAATCGCAGAAAAAAAGCTCAATTTCCATCGAATTCAATGAAAGATTTGAACTTGTCAGAAATCTTGCCACCTGAACTCGTCACTGAAATCCTCTTGAGGGTTCCAGTCAAATCCCTTTTGAAATTCAGGTCTGTATCGAAATTTTGGCTTGCTTTAATCTCTAGCCGTTAATTTATCAAAAACCATCTCAGTTTATCAGCTAATAACAATGAAGACACCCACCGTGTGCTGATTTCTATTCAGAATAATAGAGATTATAAGTGGAATTTCAAAGAATGTCTGTTTAGGTCTTTATGTAATTACTCTGTTACTGAGGCTTTCGACTTGAAGTATCCCATAGAAGACAACAGTAAACTTATCGATATTTTGGGTTCTTGCAATGGATTGATTTTCCTTGCCGATTATTTAAAATGTTTGCTTTTATGGAATCCAACAACTAGAATGCACAAGAGTTTGCCTGATATTAGACCTAGATGGAAGAACTACGCTGTCGAATATGGTTTTGGATATGATGAGCTCCGTGACGATTATAAGGTAGTGGGTATTTTTTATAATCGTTGTGGTTTAGATGTTGGTGATGTCAAGATATATAGTCTAAAAAGTGATTCTTGGACTAGTGTGGATTATTTTGATGAGGAGATATTAAATACTTCAGACTCTTATAGAAATATGAGATTAACTGGTTCAGGTTTTTTCGCGAATGGGAAGCTTCATTGGGATACGATTGCTTTTGGTCCTAATTTCAGTTATGTGCATACGTGCAGGGACATTATTTATTTTGATTTAGCTAATGAGAAATGGGGAAAGGTGGAGAAGCCCTCGTATGGAGTAGAAGAGACTGATTTGTGTATGGGAACGTTAGGAAGTGATCTTTGTGTCTTTAGGGATTACAACAAAACTCAGTTAGGTGTTTGGGTTATGAATGGATACGGGGTTAAAGTGTCTTGGAAAAAGAAGTTTACCATCACGTATCCAATTAAGCAAGTTTTATATCCGCCCCTGTTCATGTCAAATAATGGTGAAATGCTGGCGACGTTAAGAACAATTACTTCCATAATGTACAATTCAAAAGATGGCGCATTCAGATATCCCCATGTTATTAACTGCAATGACTTTCATGGAGCGGCAATATACGTCGAAAGCTTAGTTTGTCCTTTTTCAACTGAAGTGACAGAGAAAGCAACAAAACAAACGCGGAAAGAGCTCAGATCAAAACAATTGAGAAGCAAATAATTTGTAAGAGTACTTTCTTCTCAAGTTCTTTCAATTTTTGTTTGTTATTTCAAAGGGAGAAGGCACAAGTACCCCACTAGACTATGACCGAAATCCCAGAGACACACCTTAACTAAACTAAGGTCCTATTACCCCTGAACTCATTTTATATATAATATTGTACACCTTTTGGCTTATGTGGCACACCCCGTGACTCCACGCAATTGAGGCGCGTGGGAGATATTTGGATGCCACGTAAGCCATAAAGGTGTACAAAATTACAAAAAAATTGAGTTCAGGGGCGTAATAGGACCTTAGTTTAGTTAAAGTGTGTCTTCGGGATTTGGGTCATAGTCTAGGGAGGTACTTCTACCTTTTCCCTTATTTCAAATATAGAACAAGTCCGTACTGCTAATCGCTAGATGTATATTTTCTTGTGATACCTCCCACCAGTAACATGTAAATTTGTCTATCACCTAGTGTTTGTGTTGTCTCTGTTGGGATTTGAACTTGAGACCTCGTGGTTCTCAACTCACTTCATTGATTTATTTAATACTTCACGTCTAAAAATGTTGATGCCTCTTATCTCTATATGTCATGCTATCAACTATGTATTGATATTTTGGAATTTTTACTCAAGTCACGGAAAGGAAAAATAGCTAATCCTAGTAGAAAAAGATGTTAATAGTTTGACAGACCTGCATTCACTTACATATCAACTATATATTGATATATGAATGTTTATAGTCTCTGTATGTTCTATTTGTTGATTTGCATTTGTTGTGAGCCATTCAATTGAGGAAGCACTAGAGTGAAACCAAAGTGCGGGTGAGTGCAGGGATTCTTGTTCGTTTTATCTACTCGAGGCAGAGAGGGTCATGGTTTCTTGCTATGTAAATCACCTAACTACTCCTTTTCGGCAGCATAATATGATCATGTGATTGACTTGAGTGCCTGTTTTTGGTAACAAATTGTTGTGCCGAGGATAGGGGTAAGGTCTGCTTACATCCTATCCTCTCCAGACCCCACTTGTGGGATTACAATGGTTATATTGTTGTTGTGATTGGCCTGAGTACTGCTTGTGACATTTCAGATCGATAAGTTAACTTTTGTATATTTGTTTTTGTTGAACGGAGTAGCACTTTTGTCATGTCCCAGATGTAGCTGGTATCGATATAGAGCTCGTCTTTTTTGCTTCAACAAGGAAAACAGTTTCTAATACCTGTTTTGTTTGCTAAATGTTGAGCCCAGTAAGTTTGTACACCACAGAGAATAAACTTGTTCAATTACAACTTGTCTGCATAGAAATACCAACGAAACTCTCCTACTCCGCTGACCGACTAATATGAAATTACCGCGCAAGCTACTCAATTTTTATCTAGCTCTGAATTATATTTTAGATGCTACATATATAAAAGGGTCGTTTGATAAGGTGTATAATTAGGTAGAATAAAATTGGTACTAAATTTTAGTACAATGTTTGGTTGTAAATTTAAGCCTGGTACAACAAATATCAATATTTACTTATACATTTTATTCAGTACTATCAAAACTATTCATATTCTAATCTACTCAGTTCAGTATTATTTTGTACACCACAGAGAATAGTATTATTTTTCTGCATTCTCTGTCCCTTGGATTGAAAAAGGGCAAATTAGGCTTTCAAGGTAGAATTGGGCATATTGTCCGTCATGACAGTTAGTAATATATGAATATCTCAATGATTCACCTTTTGAATTGTATATCATGGAAGTTTCTCCAAACACAATCAATATTTCACCTTTATTTGACACGAAAAAGGTTGGATACGGCCAGTTTGGATGCTTGATGGTAAACATCTTTATCCAAGATTCTTCATTACCATACTCCTTCATAACCCAAGCAACTAAATGAGTTGTCTTATAATCAGTAAAAAAACATAGATCACTTCCCAACGTTCCCACACACATTTCAGTCTCTCCTTCTCCATAGGAGGGCTTCCCCACCTTTTCCCATTTCTCATTAGCTAAATCAAAAGAAACAATGTTCCTGCCCGAATACTCAAATCAAATTCAGGATCATAAATATAAGTATCCCAATGAAGCTTCCCATCCACAAACGAGCCTCCACAACTTAATCGATCCTCATAATAACCATCATACTTTTTGCTATAGAATGTCTCGTCACAATAATCAACACTAGTCCAAGAATCACTTTTTAGATTATATACTTTGACCTCAACGTCATCTGAACTGCGAATAATATCATTATAAGAAATAAGCACTATCTTATAATCATCATGGAGCTCATCATATCCAAAACCATATGCAGCACATCTGTGTTTTTCCGATCTAGGTCTAAAAAGAGGCAAATCCTTGTGCTTTCTAGTTGTTGGATTCCATAAAAGGGAATATCCTACACAATAACGGGAAAGATAAACCAATCCATTGCAAGAACCCATAGCATAGAGCCCATGAATGTCGTTATCAATGGGAAAATCCATTTCAAGAGCCTCGGTAACAGAGTCATGAAATAAAGATTTAAGAGGACATTCTTTATAATTACATTTCTCTTCACCAACATCCAAAAAAAGTACATGGTGGGTGTCTTCCTTATTCTTGTTATTAGCATATAGATTGAGATGACTCTTGATAAATTTAGTACTAGAGATTAAAGCAAGTCAAGATTTAGAAACCGACTTGAATTTTAAGAGGGGTTTTACTGGAAGCCTCAAGAGAATTTCAGTGATCAGTTCTGGTGGTAGAACAGGAATTGTCAAGATTGAATCTTGCACTAAATTTGATGGAAATTGAGTACCATTGGAGAATTCAGGTTCCATTTGAGTTGCACTTTGAAGGGTTTTTCGGCTCAAAAATAAAATGACCATTTATATCCTGCTTAGATATGCAGGATAAGACTGCGCTAGATTTTTGTGATCTAATGTTCTTTTGAATTTCAAGGATATGGAGAGTTAGCTGTATCCCATTTTTTTTCTTATTTATTTTTAATATCTAGTCCCAACCGTCCTAACAATTTTTTTTCGGCTCTCAACTATACTATTCCATCTATCTCAAATTATCCGTTATGATTTCTAAAAATATTTTTCTCAGATTATTTATATTTTAAAGTTCAAGACAAAATTAGTTATTTTTTCTTATTTTATTCTTAGTAGTAATTATTTTTTAAAACTACAGACACCTCGATTACGGAGCGACGGTACAAATAAAGTAAATATTTAATGAAGAAAGAGTATATATTAACACATAAATATGAATAAAATAGTCAAAAACCTTAGTGATTAATATTTTCTTAAGGAGCGTGTAAAAAGGAAACATGACGGATAATTTGAGATGGAAGGAGTATATGGATATATTATCTTGTGAAATAAAATATTCTAGAATTGCTTCTTCATGATTCCGGGATTGTTATAAGAATTGAACGAAATAGAGTGTAATTGAACAAGACTATTCTCTGTGGTGTACAAACTTACCATGTATACAAATAGTACTGAAAGCCGAAAAAACTTGTAAGGACGGAGCGATTAGAATTTAAAAATAAATAAGAAAATTTCTTAGATCATAAAAATAAATAAAAAACTTGTAAGGACGGTTGGGACTAGATACTAAAAATAAATAAGAATTTTTTTTGGATACACTTAACTCTCCATATCCTTGAAATTCAAAAAAACATTAGATCACAAAAATCTAGCGCAGTTTTATCCTTCATTTCTAAGTAGGATATAATTGGTCATTTTATTTTTGAGCCGAAAAACCCTTCAAAGTGCAACTCAAATGGAACCTGAATTCTCCGATGGTACTCAATTTCCATCAAATTCAATGCAAGATTCGATCTTGACAATTCCTATTCTGCCAGTAGAACTGATCACTGAAATATTCTTGAGGCTTCCAGTAAAACCCCTCTTGAAATTCAAGTCGGTTTCTAAATCTTGGCTTGCTTTAATCTCTAGTACTAAATTTATCAAGACTCATCTCAATCTATCTGCTAATAACAAGAATAAGGAAGACACACACCATGTACTTTTTTTGGATGTTGGTGAAGAGAAATGTAATTATAAAGAATGTCCTCTTAAATCTTTATTTCATGACTCTGTTAATGAGGCTCTTGAAACAGATTTTCCCATTGAAAATGACATTCATGGGCTCTACGCTATGGGTTCTTGCAATGGATTGGTTTATCTTTCCCGTTATTGTGTAGGATATTCCCTTTTATGGAATCCAACAACTAGAAACCACAAGGATTTGCCTCTTTTTAGACCTAGATTGGAAAAACACAAATGTGCTGCATAAGGCATATGATGAGCTCTATGATGATTATAAGATAGTGCTTATTTCTTATAATGATATTATTCGCAGTTCAGATGACGTTGAGGTCAAAGTATATAGTATAAAGAGTGATTCTTGGACTAGTGTTGATTATTGGGACGAGACATTCTATAGCAAAAAATGTGTTGGTTATTATGAGGATCGATTAAGTTGTGGAGGCTCGTTTGTGGATGGGAAGCTTCATTGGGATACTTATATTTATGATCCTGAATTTGATTTGAGTATTCAGGCAGGAACATTGTTTCTTTTGATTTAGCTAATGGGAAAAGGTGGGGAAGCCCTCCTATGGAGAAGGAGAGACTGAAATGTGTGTGGGAACGTTGGGAAGTGATCTATGTTTTTTTACTGATTATAAGACAACTCATTTAGTTGCTTGGGTTATGAAGGAGTATGGTAATGAAGAATCTTGGATAAAGATGTTTACCATCAAGCATCCAAACTGGCCGTATCCAACCTTTTTCGTGTCAAATAAAGGTGAAATATTGATAGTGTTTGGAGAAACTTCCATGATATACAATTCAAAAGGTGACTCATTAAGATATTCAAATATTACTAACTTTCATGACGGTCAATATGCACAATTCTACCTTGAAAGCCTAGTTTGCCCTTTTTCAACCCGAGGGACAGAAAATGTGAAAAAAGCTCAGATCGAGTAACAACTAACTTGTAAGAGTACTATCTTTTCAAGTGTTTTAAATTTTGTTTGTTATTTCAAATATAGAATAATATGCGCATGTGAAGGATATCTTTAAACTATATTGCTTCTGGACTAGATTTGGTGTGCTCCTATCTATTCTAAGGTAGTGTAGATTGAAGTGCAAATTTTCTTACCTTTGCACTGTGCTTGAAGAGGGTTTTAGGATTTAGCCCGAGATAGAAGGGTTGGTTCTGAGATAATGGAAATGTTTGAACTTTGAACAGGTTATAAGCATTGTGTGATTTCCACTTGACTATCTGGAATCCATTGGAATGCGTACCGAATGTTTTGATGTTAACCATGAGAGTGACTCTTAGAGTTTATGCTTTCAAATGGATTTCTAATTATTGAATCTGCAAGGAGCATGGATAGATTGTTGATTATTTGTTTCTCAAACTGATATAGTTTTTCTTTGCTTATTCCATTTGTGCATAAATCATTTCTGGCCATATAGTTATTTCTGGAGTTAAGTTCATATGACAACAAAAGTGTGAGAACTTGAAATCTATTCAAAATCGTTATGGAAAGGTTGATGTTAAGCATGTGTGTCACAACATCACATTAGTTTGCCAGAAAATGATTCATTATTTCTTGCAAGGTGTGGGGGTTGATTGTTAAGTATAACTTTCCATTTGGTTGATATCATTTTTCTTTGCCTATTTTACTTGTGTGTAAGTTTGTTTTTTTATGACCACAGTGTTCGGGCTAGCTTTCACACTCCTCAACTAATTCCACATGATACTTCCCACCTCCCACCCGCAACAACAGGTATCTGGTAACTTTGTTCAACAAGGCTAGGACTGATGAAAAGAAATCACCTAGTGTGTTTTTTTCCGTCTATGTTGGGATTTGAATTTGAGACTTCATAATTCTCAATGCACATAAAGTGACTTAATTTACCACTAGGCGATACCCTTGGGTGCAATGTATTTAATGTTTTTGGAGGTCATTTTATTTCTCGACTCGAGTTTATTATGTGTTCTTTGTCACTGCTCTTCTGGAGTTCTGTTAGCTTTTCATAACTGTATTCCCGCATTATAGAGAACCATATGCAGCTAGGTTTCTCTACTATTTGGTATACTTACAGAGATTTCCCCAACATTAATTGTTTCGTATTTGGAAGATTGTGATCATGTTGTATTATTTTTCAACTCTCGAGCCTGAACTGATTTTTCTTTCCTGTTCTCTGGTTTGAACTTCTTTTGCAGATTAGACGTCGAAAAGGTTGTGAATGACCAACCACAAGAATTTGGAAAGGAAAGAGTTGGCCGTGTTCTCAATCAGCTTATCTTTTGCATGTATTGCAGTTCTTAAGTTTGTTTCACATAGATTCCAAACACTATTCGCGACTAGCCGAGGTTGGCTGTTAGTTGATTCTTGTTAGCAGCAGCTTAACTGCATTTGTCACATTGTTGTACTTGATGATGCACTACCATTTTCTTATCTTGTTTCTTCCTGTTTACCATATTGTTGAGTTGGATATTACTTTCTTGGAGATGACAATCGTGTTTTTGTTATATGGGGTGTCGTTTCTTTTGATGAATTCTCTGTCCCTTCCGTTGAAAAAGGACAAACTAGGCTTTCAACGTGGATTTCCACATCAGGATTGCCTTCATGGTTAGTAAGATTTGGATATCTGAATAAGTCATTTTTTGGATCGTATATCATGAATCCTGATTGAATCAAGAACAACATTTCACCTTTATTGGGATAAGGCATAAGTATCCCTAGACTATTACCGAAATCTTAGAGACACACCTAAACTTAACTAAGGTCCTATTACCCTTGAACTCATTTTTTTCGTATTTTTGTGCACCTTTTGTGCTGACGTGACTCCTTCAACCACCCAAGTTGGTTGTGTTTGTACACACTCGCCCGCCAAGTGTGTAAATTATTATTTTTATTATTTTTTAATTAAAAATTAAATAAATTTCTTAATTCTTTTTAAAAAATTAAATTTTTAATTTTTAAAAAATATTCTTATTTTCTTTATCTTGTATTTAAATTAAGTTAATACACATTTTTTACCTTGTATCGAAACTTTTTTTTTTTACCTACATTCATTGTTTTCTCTTTTATTTTTCTATTGATTTTATTTTCTTTGTCTTTCGTTTTGATTTGATTTCAAATTTAATTCCAAATGTCTTGTATTTAAAATAATTTTAATTTTGAACGGATATCAAAATAAATGAAGAAAATCAAATAAATGATAAAAAAAAATTAAAACGTTAAAATTAAAGGACACTTTTAAATTATTTTTAAAAAAAAATACACATAATTTTAAAAAATAATTAAAAGTGAAAAGATAATAAATTAATTAAAAAAAGTTTAAAGTGAAAAAGAAATTAAAATAAATATTTTACAAAGAAAGAAATAAAAATAATTAAATTTATATAAGTTTTAATATCAATAAATATGTGTACTAACTAATTATAAAGTTACCAATCAAAAAATGACATGTGTCCAATTTGTGCACTCATCACTTGCCTTCAAGAGAGTGTGCACACTCTCTATGTCATGTTAGCGTTTGTGGTGTATTTATTCCATTTTAAATTAGTTTAGGAGGTAATAAGACTCTAGTTAAATTTAAGTGTGTCTCTGAGATTTCGATCATAGTCTAGGAGGTACTTGTGTCTTATCCCACCTTTATTTGACATGAAAAGGAGTGGATGCAAGCCACTTTGGTCATTTGGATACTTGATGGTTAACAACTTTATCCACGATTCTTTAACCCTATACCCCTTCATAGTCCAAACACCTGAATGAGTATCGTTGTAATCACAAAAGACACAATGATCACTTCCGAACGTTCCCAAAGACAATTCAGTCTCTCCTACTTCATACGAAGGCTTCTCCATATTATCCCATTTCTCATTAGCTAAATCAAAAAAAATGATGTTCCTGTCCATATGCTAATGAAACATCCCATCCACAAACAAGCCTGAACGCTCTTTAGACTATAAACTTTGACCTCAACGTCATTTGAATCACCATTAATATAATTATAAAAAATACCCACTACTTTATAATCATCATGTAGCTCATCAAACCCGAAACCATATGTGAAACAGTATTGTTTCCATCTAGATGTAAAAAAAGACAATTTTTTGTGCTTTCTAATAGTTGGATTCCATAGAAGAGAAACATCAATTTCATCATTGGAAAGAAGAACCAAACCATTGCAAGAACCAACAACATATAGGTGTTGAGTGTTGTTAACAATGGGATAATCCAAATCAAAAGTGTGGGTAACAGAGTCATAAAATAAAGATGTAAGATGAAATTCTTTAAAAATCAAGCTCCTCCAAAAAAAAAATAGAGCATATGTTGGGTGTTTTATCTTTGATAAATTCATAGCTAGAGATTACAGAAAGCCAAGATTTACAAACACACCTGAATTTCAAAAGGAATTTCACCGGAAGCCTCGATAGGGCTGAGGTTGAGGCTGAGGCTGAGGCTTCACCTTCACATTCCATTTCAATTTCTCTCCCAAACAATTTTTTATTTTTTTTTGCCCTTTCAACTCTAAAAATAATTTGAAATAATTTTCTCAAATTATTTGTTATTTTAAGATTTTTATTATTAATATTAATTGTTCTTGAAAATAACAAATATGTATCTCAATTATGAAGAGATGACACACACAATTAAAGTGCAATGGTCCAGCTCTCCATTCCCTGATTAATTGTTAAAATGCAAATACTTTCAGTGACAACCTATCGAGGCGACTTAGTCGTCATTAATACTTAACAATAAGGTGTTGGAAATATATACTCTTTTTTTTTTTTTAGGTCTTTTGATACTCTCTGGGATTTAGAACGTTTATAAGGTTGAACACCTTTTACATTACAAAAACTATTTTATACAATTTTTAGTCATGTTGAACATCTTTTTCATTAATAACATTGTTTTATACAATTTTCACAAGCTTTTAATTAGTGAAATTCATTCAATTATAACTCAAATTTGTTTAACAATTCAATACATTAACATAATACTCTTTGTTTATCAAATTAGCTTTTAAGTTATTACTTTAGAGTTTCTCACTAAACAATTCAATACATTAACATATAAATATGAATTAAATGATGGCTTCAATATTTATTTTTTAAATCAAACTGACATTTTATATAATTAACATGTTAACAGTTTACAAATCAACCCCTACTACTTTTGTATATTTTCACTTTGCCCCCTTAATTTAAGACTTTTTTCCTTGACAGTTACCAAATTTCCCTTCTCCTCACTCTCCATTTTTAGAACTCAGCAATACAAATAGGGTTTCAAAATTGAATTCTCAGAAACCCTAATCGACCTTTCATGAACGTCGACGACGAGTTTTTCATGACTTATGAATGGATACTAGTTTTTTCTCCGGCGCCGTCACGTTAATCTGTTGCTTTTTCGCCGTCGCTGCCACTTTTTTGACTCACCGATCAAAATCGGTGCGGACGAAGGGCGGAGAGGATTCCTGTAACTGTGTGTGTTCGCGTGGTAGTTGTGGAGGAGGACGTTTTGAAAAGACTTCGGTTTTGAACGGAGGGAGTAGTAGTAGTAGTGTTTTTGGTGGTGTTGAGGAAGAAATGGTTGAGAAAGTGCCTTTGACAGTGGCTGCGGAGAAATTGACAGGGGCGTCGATGATGGAGCAGCTTGTTCCTGAAATCACGACGCACGCGTTGAGCTATTTGGATTATCCGAGTCTTTGTAGGCTTTCGATGACGAATTCGCTTATGAGGAAGGCTGCAAATGATGATAATGCATGGAAAGCTCTCTATCATAAGGTGTGCCTCTGAAAGTTACATGAAGATGTAGTTTTTTTCAATTATTAGTGCTATCTGCATTCCATACAACATATCAATTGTATTTGACTGGATATGCTTAAAATGGTATATTTAGATTATATACTAGTGTTGTATTAGTGATAGTGAAAGAAAATAATTAATACGACAGTTAACAATCAATAAATGTTAAATGATAGTTTAATAGCTAGCTTGATAGAGTAAAAATCTGAGGGAAAGACTTAGATAGTCCTTTAAGTATGGATATAGGAGTATCTTTGTTGTTTATGTATACTTCTAAATCCCTTATCTTTGTAAAAGTGGACAGCTTTGATCCATCTCTTAACAGAGTTACGAAAACTAACGGAAAAAGCCTAAAGTCTACAACGGCAATGGTTAAAGTAAACTAAAGAACCACCGATGAAAGAGAAGAGGACCGTTTTGTGTTTGCAGTCCATAGTGAAGAATTACTGCTACCAAAACTCTTTTTTCAGAAATTCATTAAATGTAAAAGGCCAAAATGCATTACAAATTTGAGATTCTAACGAAAGGTTCCATCCTTCATTCGTTTAACTCAAAAACAAGTAAAACGCATAGATGACAGCTCACATCTCTTTGGAAATTGGATTACATAAATGTCAAACTAATTCTCGGAGATTAAAGATTTAACCTCTAATTTTTTCCCCAAATCTTTCGCAATTATAAATGAAGAAAAACATTAAACATAAAAGGGTTAAAAAAGTAAATAATTTAGAACTCCACACTTACAGGTATCTCCTCTTTGGCTCTTCCACCATTTCCTCACAAAATCCTTGGAAGAAGAAGAAAAATCTATTTCAGAAACTATCCTTTGAACATTAGGCATAATATCATTCTTGAAATTTTTAAGAACAAATAGATACCGTTCTCTCTTCTCATAATCAAATTCCCATTTACGTCTTCCACATTGCCACTCGTAATCAATATGAAAACATAGATGTCACCACGAGAAAACAGCAAGCAGCACAAAAACTGTACAACCCGTTTTCCGCTAGTTTTAGTAACTCTGTTTAGAGGGAGACCAAAACTGACCACTTCTACGAAGTTAAGGGATCTTTTATATCCACTAGTAGTATAGATAAGGGACAAAGATAATCCTATGCTCATAATTTAAGGGACAGTCTTGTCTTTTCCTCATGAAAATCTCATCGAACCTAATATTTGAACAGTTCAATAAATATGAGTACTTGGAAGTTTTGAGTTTTAGAAATAGAATTGTTTCAAAATTTGTGGGACATCCCAAATTGGAGAAGTGCAGAATTAATTTGATAGCCCGCTGGAGGATAATTGAAGAACACTCTTAATTGTTTGTTATCGAGCATCATTATTCACCAACTATGTTTAAACGGGTATCTGGACTGCTTTGGATTAGTTCAATGAAGCATGTTTTGTGCATTGTTTTTGAGAGCGTAAGACAAGAAGCGTGTGTACTTTATAACTTCTTGATGCTTTTAAAATTTAAATACAACCACTTCATCAAAAAAATAAAAGGTGACAAGAAGCGTGTGAAGCACAATTTTTAGAAAAAGACAAATAAACCTTGACAGAGACAATTTGTGTATAAGCAAATGTTTAATTTTAAAACTAAAAAGTACATTTCACAAAATCCTCCATTGTACAAGCAAAATCAACACTAAAACATTAGCAGATCAACATCCTATTGCATTTGAGTCTTTAACTCAACTTTCTATATATAAACTTTGGCAATTCTTCTTTCACATGAGCTGGGAAACTTGGACAAGCGGTAATGTTTGGATTACCACCACGAGATGATGTTTATGATGATAAATCTCCCCTTTTGAGATCTTGTTACCAAAAAAAGCATTGAATATAGGTCTTGTCGTTGTCGCTAACTTTCTGTACATACATCCAAGCTGGGTTTTCCTTTTGATCCTGTGATGCCATTTTCAATCTTTAAGAGCAAAAGAGTTAAAATTCAGCTACTTTATTTTTTTAAAATCCACTATAAATGGACTATTTGGGAAGAATTTAAATTCAGCTACTTTAATTGAAAAGTATTCACTGAACTGAGTTTAAACTGATGATTTTGACTTTTCTTTGACTCTATGACTATGTAGATGGTAAGTTTTTGGCCGTCTTCAATCCAAGCCAAAGAGAGTAGTATCGTGCACATTCTAAGAAATAATTTGTGGGGATGGTTTGAGAAAAATTATTCTTATATTTTTCTATCTCATTTCGTGTTGTTATCTGGGATTAGGAAAATCTACACTCTAATTGATGATAAGTGAGATATACTATCTTAGATAGGTGCTCATTAGGTTATATGAAGGCTGTTGTCAAATAGTCTCTTAGCTGTCTTCCTTCAGGTGCTTTCATGTATTTGTGTGTGCATTTAAGGGTATATGGGAATGTGGTTGTGATGATTGGGTTTAAACTTCTCCTAGGAGGAAGGGCATTAAGTGTTAGACATTTAGGAAGCTCTATCATCCTGTTTCCTTCTAATTTCCAATATTGGAAATGTTTCCTTTTACTTATAGATGAATAATCAGCTTTTATGGTACTCTTTCCTTTAGTTCTTTTTATTCTCATAGGACGCGTCAAAAGATTTTTGAGCTTAGTGCACCTATTATTGTTGCTATTATTATTATTTTAAATGAAAAATGTAGCTTAGTACAGGATCAACAGGTGCCATCTGTTTAGTCCTTTTTGTTGTCTCAAGAACACTGAAGCTATGATTCACCCATCATTGTCTTCTATTATGGGCTAAATGTTTTACTTTCTCCTTCCCAACAATATGGAATTTTGAAGTAAAAAACTGCTTAAAGTTATTACTCTAAAGTTTCTGTGTCAGCACTCCAAGTGTTAGAATTGCTAAATAGTTGTGCCAAATTAAGGATGTAACGCTTATTTCATGCATCACATATTAGTCAGTCCTTCCTGCTGGCATTTTGTATGCTTAGAATTCGGGGTGCATGCCCTCTGGTATACCATCTACCCCAAATTGAACACTCCTCTTTTATATGGCATACCTACAATGTAGAAATTTTAAAAATGCACTCTTTTTCATAAGCAAATCAAATGCACCAAACTCCAAAGAGGAGAATTTCATGGTAACCAATCACAAGAGTGGGTTGGGGAGATTCTGTGGTATGTACAAAGTACAGTAAAGTCGCTCCAAAGAATGCTTAACAAGTGGACACTGCACATTGACAATCATTATAAGGGAAGCATATTCAATAAGCATACAAAGAGCTCAACATAACTCAATGTTAACTGGCAAGTGAAGGGTATACAAGGACAGTAAACTCCAGTGTTTCTTTGTGTTACACATGTATAAAATATGTGATAGAGCTCAACCTTTTTGATAAGGATGTTGTAGAGCTTTCCCTTTGATGAAAGTGAACAGTAATTCTTAAGTGCTTTTACTTCCTCATTTTGGACATTAATTGAGCCATATGGCCTTGTGATACTAGAATATGCACACATTTATAGAGATATTTGGCCACATAGAATAAGACGGAAAATCCCCGTGGGGGTGGCGTAGTGGGGTGGACATGAGAGTATCAACTTGGAAATTCTAAGTCAGAGTCCCAGCCTATCTGCTCCAGCCTCGGTGAGCAGGATTACGTTGCGAACCTTTGCTTGTGGGATACCTTGGCAAGATTAGTCAAGTTGCGTGCTAGTCAAGAAGACCAACAACACCACAATTGAAGAAATATGAGAATTGTTTTACTTCTGTTAGCTACATCATTTTTTAATTGATTTTGATTTGCTTGGAAACTGGGAGGAAAGAAACAGAAGCTGAAAAGAGTTTACCACGTAAAAGTAACTGAGAAACAAGATTTGTAGAGAATGACATACCTTGTAGAATGCCTTTTTCTGTATCAGACAAGTATGTCTATCAGCTAATGATCTGTTATTTTAGATCAACGATTCTGAGCCCCAATATTTTTCCATCTATAGGAAAAATAAAAAGTGCAACGATCCCTCTTACTTTTCTTTATGGACCATGTACTTTCTTTTTCTACATGCATTTCGGATGTTGCAAATTTATTGTTTAACCAATACATGACTCGAAATGTCAGTGTAGTGATTGTCTTTTGTTTTCTCCTCATCTCTTAGGATTTCACATTGGAGCAGGATTCTCTGTCTCCAATTAATGGATGGAAGGCTTACTATGCAGCTACAAGAGCCATTATGAATGTCAATGCTGATTTTTTTAATATTATTAGAGAGAGGTCACATCCAGCTATGGAACGTTTTTGGCTCAATGCAGATTACGTGAAGTGTTTTCATGCCTCTGGAGAGTACTTTACGGGGTATGAGTTTTTCCATCCTCCGTGGGGGGTCGTCTTTTGAGCTTTCCTACTTCTATATCTTTGCACCTTGCATGTCTGTCGTCTTGTTCTCCCTCTCAACCTCTCTTTTTCTTTTTTTGTGATTCAAATCTCTATAATATTTTCACATGACAAACTTGTGATGCCCCCCCCCCGGAACAACCAAGTCTCTTGACTTTGGTTTCTCTGGGCATTGTATGTCTTTTGTTGTCCACTTTTAGGAGCTTTTTGTATGCTCTGAATTGCTGGTCGTTTTCTTTTTTATTTGCAAAAAGGTTGAGTTCTTGCTGGTTTAGTTTGCCTGGAAATCTACTTTTACATATCTTATCAAAAAATCTACTTCTATATATTTGAAAGAGGAGAACAAACCCCTCCTCCTAGGGTATAAATGCACTGCAATTAGGTTCAAATTTATTGTATTATTCTTTTTTCATATTTGTTGTGTGTAGCTTCTATCTATGTTGTTGGTGTGAGGGTTTCCAAATGTTTTATATCTTTAAGGTCTTGGGTTACTCTATTCATATCATTAAGGTCTTGGTTAGATGCTTGGATTCTTGCACATGGTAATTTGAGCTAAACTTAGTGAGCCCGATACCACAATTTTTCTTTACTTGTATTTGGGCTTCTTTCCCACAATTTAGTCCTCGTACCATTAACTCTGTTTTAGCCAGTCTTTATGTGTTGAGCCTTCTCCTTCTATCCCAAGCACACTCTTCCACCCATTAGTTAACCTACTTTTGAGGCCCATTCTTCAGCTTGTCAAGCTACTTCGATTTCCTAAAAAGAATAAGAAGAAAAGGTGAAAAAGAACTGTCCATGCACACATCTAACCCTACAATTGGATTAGACATATGGGAGGGTATTAGAAAATATATTTGCCTGATGCCTTTCTGGTTTTCTTTTTCCTCTAATAAGCTTGTACTAAGTCCCATACCTCCATATTTGATATTGGTTTGTTCTTCTAAGATGCTACCGTCATCATAGCAATTGCAAAGTCTTTTAAGTATTGGCAGCTCACGCTAATGCAAGTTCACTAGAGTGATCGAATGTTTTTGCGTGACATGTTTACTTTCCATGTCCTTATATCGTCCAACATGTCTTTTTAGTTGGTTCTAGAATTTATTTGCCAATGCAGTTATAATGCAATTACTGACTAGTATGTTTTAGTGTGACATGTTTCATTTGTACGTCTTTATATCGTTCAGCACATGTTGAGTTGATTCTAAAACGTATCTGCCAATGCAGTCACAATGCAGTCATTGGCAGCTGGCAACTGGCTTTTAACTGGGAGCAGAATGTTGACTTTGAAATTAGAGACGTCAAGGCAAGAGTAATGACAGATTCGGCTTGGGTGACTATGAAAGCTTATCTTAATATGGGATCAGGTAACGTGACTAACGTGTTTGAACTCCATAATGGGAGATGGTACATGGTCCATCATCACTGCTCAGTGATGCTCATTCATGGAGGTGCTGGGCAACAAGCTGTGCAGGGATAGGATTAAAGAAGGCAAACTGTGAAGAAGATTGATTATTCTTTTGAAATTGGAAAGTGGTATAGTGATCGTTTATAGTAGAATTGACTTCCCAGGGAATCTCCATAAAATTATTTTATATAGTTCCTGCTTCCTTTTTTTCTTACTTTTTCCATCGTTGATGGTTAGATATCACTAGTTTCTTGCCATGAATTTTTGGCTTTGCTAACTTTCTTGGCAATACACATGCACAGTTTGACAAAGTGAAAATGTTTTCATGGTCATGGAGATGGAACTCCTCCTTTTGCTCTGTCTTGTATCAAAAGCAACGCATAATCCTACCGTCAAGAGTTCTTGACTATTGCATCAGATCAGAACAGGTTCATTTTCGAAGTATTTTTCCGGTGGGAGAGGGGTTAACGACCCCAAAGGAGTACCAAAACAAAAATTGCATCTCATCTTTAATCTTTACCTAAATACAAAATTTAACTATACTTTGCTTGCGTAGTAGCAAAGAACGTGGCAAACAAATGTTCTCTTTTTGAACTAATATAAATAGTTGTTTACTGAAAATAAAAAATATATTCCATAGATCTATTATTTTTTTTAAAAATCTAATATTATTTCCTTTTTTTCAAAAAAATAAATTAATTTTTTTTTATCTTTTTTGTTTGCCCTTTTCCTTGGTGTCAAAATGATGTCCAATAACAAACATTATCACCAGCCTTAAAGGTTCCGGGGACTGAGCAGAGTGGCTGAGAAGATGATCACCGCCACCACCATGGCCACCGGCGGTAGCAGCTCCATCTTTCTCTCCGTCCCAACACTACCATCCCAAAAGTTGCAAAGTTTATCACCCAAACACCTATCTTTCACTAATAACAATAAGTGGTCTACATTGCCCTTTGTCTGTTCTTCTTCAACTTCTTCAGCTCCACTTGTTGAAGAAGAAGAAAAAGAAAATGGGTCTAGTGACGATGTTCTTCCAGCTTCGATAAACGAAGAATCTAGTTCAATGTTACCTCCCGGGTATGCTCAATTTTTCTGCTTTGCGAAATTCATCCCCTTTTTGGGAATTTTGCAGCTAGCTATAGCTAAAGCCTTTGCATCTGGAATGTTCTATATTGCTAGAGATGTGATACTTTTTATTTATTAATTTTTGTCTTAGAACAGACCTTTATCTCTGTATCTTTTTGATAATCGATAAATTACAGAGGACCAGTGACATACTGTTCAAATCTTGGTGTATAATTTTCGTCTTTAGAACAAACCTCCCTCTCAATTATCAAGTTCACTTGTGCTACTATTTGGTCCAAAAGCTTAATATTGAACGAACAGTTAATGAGACTCGCTAAAGTTGGACAAATTGGTTACCTCTGCTGTGTGGTTTGTGAGCTATTGCATAGGAGCGGAGTTTTACCCTGTGCGCACCCAAAGGATAGCGGCTGCGGGTATCCTTGTCATAAAAAAAAATTATATTTGGATTAGATGTTTCAGTCTTGAGAGATTGTACTTCCTTTCAAACCGTAGAATGTGTTTCTGCTACATTAGAATGTGAATTTTCCATGGCAAGTTTAATAGTTACAGAGGGCTGCATTTGGGAAACTGTAGTCTTCCTGTAGATATCATGGCTAGGATTTTGTAAACGAACATATTCTGCAAATGTTAATGAATTGAATTTGATGTGTTCACAGAGCTTGTAAGGGTTGTGGGAGAGTGGAGATTGAAAGTGGCTGTAATGGTGAAGGACGGATACAAGGAGGGATTGCAACAGTTCCAGGTTTTGGTTGGTGGCCGATAAAGGCTTACAGGCCTTGCCCTGCTTTTGTCGCTTCTGGTGGTAGGTACAAAAGGTTTGGACAGAGCATGGATGAAGTTGTCTCTGGGAAAGGAGGTAGAGTTGGTTCTGTCGGGATTGATGCTGAGGTTCAATCAAGGTAAAGATCTAATTAGTCTATTTCCGCTCTTTTCATCTCTTTGTGCTTAGGAATTGTCGACTGTCTGGTGATATAATGAGGAGTTTTAACTTGAAATTATTAGTACAAGATACTTGCTGATGGATAGCAGAATGATAAAATGGAAATAATCGTTACTCTAGCCGAGGGTCATTCTGAAACAGCCTCTCTACCTTCACGAGGTAGGGGTAAGGTTATGCATACACTCTACCCTCCCCAGACCCACCAGTGGGATTTCACTAGGTATGTTGTTGTTGTTGTTGTAATCTAGCATATCATACCAGAAGATCTGAACCATCACCAAATCTCACACAAGCAGCCGTGAAACAATATTTGGATCAAACACTCTGCTACTCCATTCTATTGATTGTCTAAACATAGTCTAAATGACTTCAAAAAAACGTCATAAACGACTACTCAATCCCAAGCAAGTTAGCCTCAATGTCCATATCGCTTCATTCAAGTTCGTCCCAGTCTATTATTATGAAAACTTAGTTCCTCTAGTACATTGTCTCCCTGATCTTGATTGACTATTTAATGCACTATATTGCCTTCATTGTTTTCCTATGTTACTCCTTAACAACCAATATTTGGTGGAACATTCACAGTAAAATGACAACAACTACTGCTATTACTACGCCTCGATCTCAGCTATATCAATCCTCACCGACCATGTTATGAGGTCTCAAGTACTTGAGAGAACTTCTGCAAAGCTAGTAACTCGTAACTTATGCTTTTCATCTTATATCAAACTTTGCAGCACAAAAAAGAACGGAACGAAGAGATCGAAGAGCTAACTGTTGGAAGGTAATTTCAAGAGATCGGAGGTAGTTTGGCTGAGCACGGAGTTTAAGCTACTAACTTGGCAGTTTCCTTGGCTCTCTATAGGCTTTTTGTGATAAAAACCTGAATTGTGTGTATTTATATAAGCCCCAAATGGTTATTTGTGTTAGCAACTCTAATCAAGATGAAATATATTGTTTTAATTTTCAACTATACTAAGTTTGCAATTGCAACTAGTCCAGACTCCACTCGGGGGACTATACTAGGTATATTGTTGTTAGTTTACACTTTGCAACATGAGTACACTTGGATCTATCTATTAAATTTTTGGGGAAAAACTTATGTATGCCTGGTTTTTGCCTGAAAGGCGGTATTAATTTAAAAAAAATTTAAAGTTATATAGAGTGAAAAATTCGTTATGGAATTCACAAAATTTCAGAAAATTATAATAATTCTATATCTAAACAATTTATCGGAAAATATTTCGAAAAAAGAGTGAACTCTCCTCAACAAAATTAGAATGTTAGAGTATTTGGTACTCTCTTCCTCCATTTTTACTGTCTATTATACTAAATATAAATATTTATTCTTACTTGTTCAACTTAAAAAATTAAGAGAAAAGTTATCTCTTAATTTCTAATTCAGTGTAATTTTTCAATTCATTGACGAGACATGTTTTTTCCAAGATCGAATATGACTATTAGTCTGCCATCTTCTTTCTCTGGTAGTAATCTTTCTTTTCTTCTCTTTTGTTAGATCTAGAGAATTACAAGTCCTCCGTCTTAGATTTTATCGTTGCTGCCATTTGATTCATTGATACCATTCAAAAGTCTTATGCTTATGCTAGTGTTATTTATGATTTGATTATTTTGGACCATAATATTAATTATTTTGATATTTTTAAAATTGTCATTTAATATTTTTTAAGCAAATAATTTAATAATAGACAAGTGAAAATAAACGGACGAAAAGCATGTAATAAATGTAAAGGTTACTTACTATAAATCCACCTCTGCAAAATCACAAAAACCTAAGTACAGTGAGTCTTTTCATCTACTTTCCCAATTGAGCTAAATTCCGCCCCTGCAAAAAACCTTTTGAAATTCCACAACATTCTTCGAAATGGATTCTGAAACTTCCAACAGAATCGAAGAAACAGTACTCGATATCCTCAAAACCTGTAACCTGGAAGAAGTTTCGGAGCAAAAAATCCGAAGAATGGCTTCAGAAAAGCTAGGTCTTGACCTATCCGAACCGACCCGGAAGAAATTTGTCCGGCAGGTGGTGGAGAAGTTCCTTGCTGAAGAACAAGCAAAACGTGAGGAAAATGCTGATGATGAAGTAAAGGAGGAGGAGGAGGATGATGAAGAAGAGGAGGACGGCAAAGTGAAAAGCAGCGGCGCTGCCGGTGATAAGGAGTACGATGACGAAGGCGATCTCATCGTTTGCCGAGTGAGTTCTTATAACTGCTGTAATTATTTTTTTCTGCTTTGTGTTTGGTTATTATCTGTTTGGCGGAATGATCTGGGAGGCCCTTGTACTTGATTCCGATTGTCATTTGGATATTCTAAACTCATTTCTCATTCGATCAGTGTGTGTACAACAACCAATTACATGTGGAATTCGATGTCATTTTTTAATAACACTTAAGAAATTAAATGTTAAAGAAAGATTAATATTTTTTACTTTTTGTGGAACTAAACAATTTTCTATTTGGATTATGATTTATGAAAATTTTAAATTTAAGCACTTAAGAGTCCCTGCAAGATGAGAAAGTGATCAACTTTCTGAGTTTTTGCTCACTTGTACTTGCAAGATGAGGGAGGGGATTTCTTTTCTTACAAAAACAAAAATGATTGATTAATAGTCAATAGAGGAAAGATAAATATAAGAAGCTCTAGTTTAAGAACTTGAAAATCTATATTGGCTGACATGATGGAACTGATGCATTAATCCTAGTACTTGGAACTCAGTCATCAGAGTACTTATTAGGGCTTATCATAATGTGATGTGAAATGTTTGTTGTTTTATGTTGCTTTATTGCTGCTAAGCTAATGTATCTCGATATTCCTTTTTGGGTTGATAAAAAAATATATTCGTGATGTTTTGCTGGGAATTCAATGTAGTTGTCGCATAAGAGAAGAGTGACTGTTACTGACTTTAGGGGAAAAACTCTGGTGTCGATAAGAGAGTACTACAACAAAGAGGGCAAGGAGTTGCCTACTTCTAAAGGTAATAATCATTTTGTTAGATTTTTTATTATGAATTTGCATACAAAAGTTTGTGTTTTCTCATTGGAAATAAGCTTAAGTGATTGGCTGATTGCTATAGTTAGAAATGAAGTCTGTTTAAAAACTTTAAATCATAGATGTAAAGCAAATTCTTTATGCATTGAGAAGTTAAATCGCATCATGCTTGTGGTTTGGATCACTACAATGTTCAGCTATTTGCTATCCATCATAATCCTGCTCTGAATTGCATTTCCTATGTTATATGGGGTAGAAAGAACTTCACTGAAGAATTTCATCACTTGCTGGCTTCTTGTTTATATTCTCTTTGCCCAAAGTTTATCTCTTAAAAGGTATTATTAGCTTGTTGTACCACGACCATGATACATGTGTGCTTTTATGCCCTTTAAGGTAGAATGTGGCGAATGAATCCACTTGCAAACAGTTTTCATATTAGTGCTCAACTATCCCCCCCCCCCCCAAAAAAAAAAAAGGGGGATCCCATGTTACCTAAACATGATTTTATTGGCTTCCTCTACTGCTGTCACTTGATAAAGTCGAGACAATTAAAACAAGAACAGAATTTCGCTGATTATAAGCAATTTCTTGCCCTATCACTTTTTGGTCAATTAAGAAGAATTTAAAGGTTTTTACCTTGAGCACTTCTTCCCCATTTTGTGGCAGTTTATATAAAAAATAAAATTAGTCCTGGAGCGAGTGCTTCTGGCCTTATTTTTTTTTTATGCCACTTCAGGGAGTATTGTATGGTGTCTCGAAAGCTATCTACATTCTGCTCTTTTAGTTGTTTATTTAAATAAATGGCTACTTTCTAGTATTGTCTAGTGGTTTTAGCTGATTCAAAAGGAACCTTGTTAGTATTTGATTTTAGTTTGTTTACCATCTACTCGATATTATCTGTCATTTTATCTCTATCTCTGTCCATCTTAACAACATGTCCACCACTGTCTGCAATTGAGGTTTTTGCCACCTCTATGTTCCTCTATCCATATGTTATTCAACTCCATCATCCGGAATTAACAGTGGTCCCACCAACATAGCAAATTATATCATGTTGGAAACTAGCTTAATCAGAAGATACAATTTTCGGAAGTAAAAATGAAAGATCTTGAGATTTCTTCATCATTTTTTCTAGACTCCATTTGCTTAGTAGAAAACCTCAGTTATTAATTTTGAGACCAGCATTTGTTTAAATCATCCAATAAGTGTTTCTGACCACACACAACAACCAAAAAGAAAAAGTTTTTTGGGGGGAAGAGTTTAGACTGATTATCTGCAAGGAATTTATGGGCCATTTATTGGACCACCTAGATATTTTGCTTTCTGGTCTTTTGTTGCATGTACAACTACAACTGCTAGTGTGTGTTCTTCTCTGCTTTTTTCCTCTTCTTTTTTTAATCATAAGTGGTGTTAAACTTGGCCAATGAATGATCCAACTTTAGAAGCAAACGAAACGGATGATGGTGGTCCTGATGATTTGTTGGGGATGCCAAAAGGGGGATTTTTGATTGAAGTAGGTGCTTGATTCCCCTTCTCTTTTTTTCCTTTTTTTGATGAAGTGCTTGATTCTCCACTCGAAACTAACAAGTGCCGGGTCCATCATAAGGCCAAAGACTGGAAAATATGGTACTTAATGCTGTTCTATAAGATGTTGTATTTCTCTGAGTTCCACTATCGGAATTTTCACCTTGTTGGTGAGAGTTTGGTTCCCCACCTCGTAATCCCCTTCCCCATGAATTCATTCAAAAATGAAATTGCAAAGGGTAAAAAAACCATAGGACCACCTCTGCTGATACTTATTTTGTGTCCCCTGCAGGGATAAGTTTGACAGCTGAGCAATGGGCAACGTTCAAGAAGAATATTCCTGGAGTTGAACAAGCCATCAAGAAAATGGAGTCGAAGTCTTAGTTTAGTTTTTAATTTTGGTTACATGCAGTAGTAATATTTGAAGTACTTAAACACTAGGAGACATGTTCTTTTGGGTAAATTGGTTAACTTTGGTTACATGCATTATTATGCCTGTTCTCTTTGGTATACAGATGTTCTCTAATTTGAGGCAGCTGGTTTTTGGAAACATTTCTATGATTTTACATGCAGTAGAAATAGCTCTTTTCGGCCCCGTATCTGAAAAGTAGTCATTGTCATGGCATTTCAAATTCCACTGGTGAAAAATGGTGAGCCAGTAATTGTTTTTTGTATTACGGGGGCTGGAAAATGACTTCGTAGAGTTTGAAACTTCGTGACAATAGTTATTTTTCGGGGTTGAAAAATGGCTATTCATGAATTTTATTTATTATTTCATGCTCTATCTTTTACTTCGTCTAACTAGTCTGTAGCGCTGTGCTCAAAGGCTAAATTAACTATCACTAGCCTTTACTAATAGTCAAATTAGTTCTTAATTAATGACCAAAAGAGTTAATAAAAGGATGAAGAATCGATTATAATTTTTGGATAGTTTTGTATTATAATCGATTTATTTAACTCCCGTGGTTAAGCGTTGGTTACCTTGTTCTTATAGTAGATAAAATACGAGACTATTTTGAGAATAATTGATGCATCATTCTTACTGCTACGTACGTTCACGATTCACCTTGACTTAACAAATATATTTATACTTAAAAGGACCACAAGCTCGATGTTCTACGAAACAGAAGCCATTGCGTGTTGTAATAGAGGTGAGCGTATAATATTGATAGTAATTGCGTTACATTTCCAACCATTAATCGTATGGACAAATAATTTTTCTGGTTGATATTGATTGAAGAAAATAAAGTAGGCCATATGATAATTTTAACATTTTGTTCATGTGGTTTAAAATCTAAATGACACTAAAATAAAGTAGTATATTTGTGGGTAGGTGCTATATTCCAAATTTCCAAGCACATAAAGTCCAAGTACCATTATAACAGGATGGCCCTCTTGTGTCCCTTGCTACCACATCCCAAATTTAGCACTATTTCAATGCCTACTCTATCTACCCTTGGGCAAATCTAGGGTGGTGGGAGTGGATTTTCGAAAACTTAGATTTTATATTTATAATGAAAAATTTATTAAATATATAATAATTTAATGATAGAAATGAAACTTGCTTAAGCTTTGTTATTATCTATCCTAGATGTTGGCAAGTGTTTTGGTAAGAGAAAAATATTTACTTGAAAAAAATGTGCTATTTATTTGTTTTCTGATATTTATAAATAAGAAAGAAATAAAGTATTATTTTAAGAGTAATTTATATAATTTAAGCAGGGATGAGTAATCAAAAGCAAAAGAAGAGCTGAGAAAACCACTTATGAAACTCATTTTTTTTATTGTCATTATGAAAAACATTTTTCTTTATACTAAACACAGCCTAAGTTCCATCCACAATTGGAGTTATATTACTTTTCAATTCATTTTATTTTCTCATGGTTAAGGATAATAGATCAAGAATAAATATAAAAATATATGACACGTGTCCTCTCAAGATCCATTCATCCAAAATCTTGTCTAAATTCTCAATTGGTTGTCTAAATACCAATTGGCAATACCAAACACCACATATATCATTTTTTAAAAAGCCAAACTTATATCCATATGTATGTACTCCTCCATAGCATAACTCACAACTTTATAAAAACATATTTCATTGAAATTCAAAGTAAATTTTGTCAAGTATGGGTTGTGCCTCATCCAAGAGAATAGAGGTTGCCATCGACGTCTACCGTCCTCCGCCGACGAGCTTCGCCGTCTTCGATATCAACTCCATTGAAGAGCCATGGCTCAAAGGTGCCAACAACAACAAGGTATTGTTTACTAGTTATGAACTTTCAAACACAAAAGAATAGGAGTGATAAACTAATAAGAATTGAACATTACTCCCTTCGTCTCAATTATCTGTCGTGATTTCTAAGAAATAGTTCACTCAACATATAATTAGTTTCTCGTTTTTATCCTTAATAGTAATTGTTCTTGAAGATTATAAACAATTCAGAAGAATAAATATTTATAGGAAGAGAGATTATATGTTACATAAATAAAAGTATAAGGTTCAAAAATCTCTCATAATTAATATTTTTTTAAAGACGTGTAAATAAGAAATACAAAAGATAATTTGAAACGGAAGGAGTATTTGTTATGGTAAATGCTTTGCCTATATTAAGCTTAAAACGTCTCATACAATATATAACTTTTATGTATAGATATCCTAGTTAATTTTGCATTTTATTGAATATTCCCTAAATATTTGATATCTGTTTCATTTCCAAAAAAATATTACTATGTTAAAGCAATTATAAATACAATTGTTGTCCCAAATCACACGTTAGTGGAGCTAGAATTTTAAAAAAGAATATTGATTTTATGTGTATATAGACTATAGTAATTTGACGGAGAAGTTAATTTCGCCCCTCTAACTCCATCCTTATTTAGGAGACTATTAATAATTTCATATATACTTCTACATTTAATTTATTTTTTGATGATTTGACTTGATATATTAATATTAAAAATAGGTGGAAGAAGATGAGTTGGATCAAGACGAGCTAGACGAAGATGAGAAGCCAATAAAAGTAGTACAACCAATTCTTGAAAAACTCAACTCTTCTATTGATGATTCTCCTAAATCTTGGGATGAAGTTAGCAAAGCCTTAGAAGATTTAAAACCCACCCTACAAAATCCACCACCACAAAAATCACCTAAAAAAACCCTCCTTGCCCTACCGGCGCCGCCTCCGCCGCCACCTGAGGCGTCGAAAGACGGCGGCGGTTCACCAAAAAGAAAAATTCCAAGAAAGAGTTTTTCCTTTCATACCCTTGAAGAACTTGAATCCAAATTATCATCAAAAGATTCCAATGAAGTCAAGAAAAATGAGGAAAATAAAAAATTCCAAAAATTCAACAAGAAAAATGAGGAAAATAAAAAATTCAACAAAAAAAATGATTCACATAATGGGGAAGTAGGACATCAAAGGACTCACTCTGATGAAGGGTACAAGCCAGTAAAAGAGAATATATTTTTGTTGAGGGACAAAACGGAAAGGGAAAAAGAAGGGAAAGTTCCAAATTTTATAAAGTTTAACCCTTTAAGTGACTACCCTGAAAAGTGCCCGCCACGTGGCGACGACTCATTGGTCGTCTACACGACGTCGCTAGGTGGCGTGCGTCGCACGTTTGAGGATTGTAATAAAGTGAGGCTAATTTTGGAATCTCATAGGGTTGTTTTCGACGAGCGTGACGTGGCGTTGCATGGAGAGTTTCGTCAGGAGCTGAAGGAGTTGCTCGGAGATGAGGAGGACGCGGGAGTACCGAGGTTGTTTGTGAAGGGGAGGTACATTGGTGGAGTGGAGGAAGTGGTGCACCTGAATGAGACGAAGCGACTCAGGAGGATATTGAATTGGGCTAGGGTGGAGAGGGGTGTGGGGAGGTTAGGATGTGAAGGGTGTGGTGGTGCTAGGTTTGTGCCATGTTTTGATTGTGGAGGAAGTTGCAAAGTTGTGAATGGGGATGTTAAGGAGAGATGTCCTGAGTGTAATGAGAATGGTTTGATTCATTGTCCTATTTGTAATTGAATAATTCTATGTATTGTTGTACGTACGCATGCATACTTAAAAGATTTTAAATCAGCGAATACAAAGTGATATATTGTTACTTTGTGAAGTCGTTACGAACTTAGTATAGGTACCTAGATTCTCAACATGCATGTATGCAACTACTTTTGCATATATATAGTTTTTGTGATTGGATTTTGTATACTTTTTCATGGTTTGGTAATTCAGGGATATAGAAAATGTGAAGTTTTTAATTGAATGATTTGTATTATGGATAGTATACCGTTTAAATTTTCGAAGGAGGTTTTGTTGAACTCCTTGCGCTCCCTCAAATTCGCGCCTCAATACAACAAGGTAAGAAAATAAATAGGGAGTGGAAAGGACCTTATTGAGTTCGAACCAGTGACCTCTTGATCTACAGTATTTTACTTAATGACCAACAAAATGCAGGGTTTTTTTTTTTAGTAAAGTTCTTAATTTCCATGTGACAGAAAAATAGATTGATATGAGAGGAAAATTGAGCTGATATTGGATTTGGTTCAATTCTTCAGATTTTTTCTAAACAATATTAATGCTGAGCATATAATGCAGTATAGAGTTTTGACTTGTCACCGAAACGGATTTAAAATTTAAAGTTTATAAAGTCCTATAATGATCTTGAGTTAATATAACATAAAAACTGAGTTTATAATCAAATATTTATAAATATTTAATAAATTTCTTTATACATTTACACCATCTAAACGAAAAATATTAAATTTCGAAAAACTCAAATATCATATATATAGTGAACCCGCCCCACTACCACCTAGCCTCCAATTGTGTATTAATGATAATGGGCCAAGCTCGTGTATTAGGCCCAGCCTTGTGGGCTGAAAACTAATGTGTTAAAAAGCTCTTTTGTAAACTTCGTCTTTATGACTTTAGTTTAGTGATAAGAGCGCAATAAGTAATTTTTTTAAGTTTTCACTTTTGACTTTACGTTAGACAAAGTTATTGAATCTTGAGACATATGCTTACCTATGATGAAATATAAGCACAGTATATTATCCATGACACATAACTCAAGTTAAAAGAGAACTTCAGATAGTTTTTGCGACTTTCTTCAACAAGAACTTATCAGCAGAAGTCTAATATTTAAGTAGAGAAAAGTTAAAAAACAAAACGAGCTTATTATCGACTAATTTTAAATCTCAAACCATTGATTTTTGAAAAATTTCGATTATTATAAAGGTATCTTTAAGGAATTACATAAGAGTATATACCAACCATGTGTGTTGGCAAATACATGAACTTGGTCTATTTTCATTAATACACTTGGAGAATATTATAGTGCATTAAATAATTTTAAAAATAGGACATTCTAGAAACTTGTAAAGTTTGTCACATTATGAACAATATATCCAAATTATAACAAAGGATAATTTAAAATTTTAAGAAAATTAAAATTTAAATCACCGACAAAACAATTACATACTATTAACATTTTCTTTTTGGTTTGATAATACATTTTGTCCTTAGATTATTGATAAATTATATAATTGGTTATTGTGAATTGTGATATATAATTAAAAATATATAAAACTTTTAATTTATTGAAATATGCACTTTTGATCCATTCGTTCCTTTCAATCCAACTTCAGAAACTTTTCTTTTGAGTCGAGGGTCTATTGAAAAGATTTTCTCTATTCTACTCTTACAAAATTACGTTGAATATGTTATTATTGTTATTGTTTGTCGTGGGTTCCATATGTCTTTTCCTTGTTATATTTGTAATCTCTTTTAGTAAAGGTTATATAGAGCATGTTGATAGATTTTAATAAGATTAATACACAAGAAATAAGTTTTTTTTCATTTATATATGAAGAAAATATAAATTTAATACACAATACTAAAAAAAAAAAAAAAAGTACACACAAAAATCTCATCAACTTCACATCCCCATCTTTAAATTGGTTTTGGTGACCAACCAATCTACTTAATCATAGAAAAATGTCCAAATCAAAGGATTCAAGTTTTATGCACTAATGAATACAATGTAATATATTAGTAAAAAAATAAAAACTTACTAAATTATCATTTACTAATATATATTATAAGAAAAAAATTAATAATTACCTAATATGGATTCTAATTGTATAAATTTCTTTGGAATAAACTTTTAAATCAAAAATGCTAAGGTCAACTACCACCAAAGTCTCTTTTATTTGGAATTGACACAAAAAACAAATATATTATTTTATATCACCAAAGACTAAGTCTATTTTTGTAAATGAAGGGCCGTGAAAGAACAGTTGAACCATTTTTTCTTTTTTTTTTGGTTGTGACATTTCAACAAGTTTATAATAAAATTTGAAATAATCAAACTTTTTGTTCAATTATTCCACAACCAAATACATAAAATTTTCATGGAACTTTTTTTGGTCCATTGGATCCTCACTATGTTGACAATTTCTTGCAACCAATCTTGTGACTATTAATGTTTTGAGTTCAACTAATTGTGCTTTTCACATAATCATATCATCTAATCTAAAAATAATTAGAAAAAAAAAGTATTAAGTACTTCTTTGAATCATGAGTCGTGACCAAAATTTAAAAAAACACATGACCAAAATCTCAAAAACGCACTCTATCTCTAACTTTCCGTGAATCATAATACATCCCACGTCTCATAGTATTTTATTTAGATTATGCGTATACAAATATCTTTAACATAATCTATTTACGAATCTAAGTCCAAATACGAGAAAATAAGTAAAGAAACCTCAATATATTTTCTAAGAAAACATTTCCAGTTTCTCTTCATACCAAACACATCCTTAATCTCTCAACTCTTGCAAACAATAAACCCTTTGCTTGCCTCTTAATAGTCTAATTACAAAAATAATTCCAAATCCAAATTTTCCACTGTAGCAAAAAAAAAACAAGGCATTTTAGACTTCAATGGAGGTAAGTGAAAAATCAAAAACAAAAAATACACCAAAGGCATTTTAGATAGAGCAAAGAGGAAATAATAACCAAATATAACTTGTTTTTACTCATATTTCACTTATTATTATACAGCAAATTCTTGCTGGATTACACAATATAGTAAATATAATAATATTTGTCTCCACACAAAAAGTGTTTTTCCAGATCATTATATTCTGCATTTATGTGTATATATATATATATCTATATACAATAGATAGATAGTTTTTTTTTTCTGCTCTGCAAACTCTCTTCAGTATTACTAGAAGCAAACTCTTTTTCACTCTTTTCTCTAATCAACTTTTTTTTTTCCTTCCTTTATAATGGTATATTGTCCATTCTCTGGTTGTAATACAAGAACATTCATTTAGTTCTTGTTCTCTTCAAAAATGTCTAGAAGAGAAATAGCCTGCAAGAAAATACACTCATGTTAAGCGAAGGATTTCGTTTGTTTCATGTTTAGACGATGAAACCAATCGATGGAGATAGTAATTACCTCAGGAACGTTTAGCTCGAGGCGGAATTTAGGGCCATCGTAATGGTGAAGGATTGGCCTGAATGAATCCTCTTCAAGTGGTTCACAGACTTTCCTTGTCACAACACGAACCTGTAATCAAAGAAGAGATAAGTCGAGGTTCAACGAAAAACAACTCTTAAGAATTTTGTCAAAATGTGTGACCATCTCGTCTAACGGCTTAATTAGAAAGAGCACACTTCTATTTAGTTCATTATGTCTGCAATGGGTTCCGACTTAGATTGATTGTAATTCATCTTCGAGTTGAACCAAGTACACAGTATAACTTTAGTCAAGTAAATCGAAGCAAAGATGGGTAGGCTAGTCACACTAATCAACTTTTGATGACAATCCAAATACTACAACGACAACTATGTCTCAATCCTAAGCAAATTGGACAGGCTAATATGAATTCTCACCGACCATGTTGCTTCACTTAAGCTCACTCTCAAACCAATATCGTACAAAATGAAATGCAAACAAAAACTAATACTAACATGATCATAACATATACCCAAATCGGTATCACCTATGTAGATCTTTAAGTTCAAATCCAAAAGAAATAATATGTGGAATAACTTCCTTACCTGAGCAGGAAAGCGAGATTCACCAGGGTTCTTCTTGTCCTCCCAGGCCGATGGATCAATATTTGACCCACCAAAGCTTGCAGCCTGCAGTGGTTTATGCATTAGCTCGACAAAACAAAACGAGAAGAATGGGATAGTCCTACTAAATTCCTCCATTTCTATCAACAATGTATAATGCAAATATAGTATAGAGATCTACAAAATTACAAACCTCAAAAACTCCGTGAAGCTGATGGGTCGAGTAGTTGTACAGAAAAAGAGGCAATCCAGGAGTAATTTGCCTTACTGAGTCCCTGTAACGTGGTGGCAAGCCTGAAATATAATTGTAGTAGTATCAGAAAAAGCACCAATCTTAATGGAGTCGAGTATTGAATACTATGTTTTATTAAACAGGAGCACAAATCTTAATGGAGCTAACAGTGTAATTCATCGCATCAATGAACGGATTATCCCCCACTCTAAACTGGTAAGAGTCAATTACAGAATCCTCTTTTTATTAAACAGAAACACAAATCTTAATGAAGCTAAAAGTGTGATTTTCTCTGTCTGAGAATAATCAATACTAGAAAAACCATTACAAGATGTAAAGATTCAAACTTTAACACTATTCAACCAATTTCTTGAACATAAAGGAGAATAAAATCTAGATTAAGATTTCTTTTAGTCTCAATTCTTCAAATAAATCTTCAGAAATTGCCCATTAGCATTCTATTAAACCAATCAAGATCCATTAAACATAACTCAATGTTTAATCAAGATCCATTCAACATAACTCAATTCCGCCTATTGGTCAAAAAAATTTACCACAAACAACATCAAATACAGAAAAATACCAATCAAGCCAAAAAAAATGAGTAATCAATACTAGGAAAACCATTACTAGATGTAAAGATTCAAACTTTGACACTATTCAACCAATTTCTTGAACATAAAGGAGAACAAATCTAGAATAAGATTGTTTTTAGTCTCTCAATTCTTCAAACAAATCTTTAGCAATTGCCTATTTAGCATCCTATTAAACCAATCAAGATCCATTCAACATAACTCAGCTCCATCTATTAGCCAAAAAATCTAACTACCAACAACAAACATCAAAAAAAAAAAAATTACCAATCAAGCCAAAACAACAAATAATCAATACTAGAAAGCGATTACTAGATGTAAAGATTCAGACTTTGAAACTATTCAACCAATTTCTAGAACATAAAGGAGAATAAATCTAGATTAAGATTGCTTTTAGTCTCTCAATTCTTCAAACAAAAATCTTTACCAATTGCCTATTTAGCATCCTATTAAACCAATCAAGATCCATTCAACATAACTCAATTCCACCTATTAGTCAAAAAATCTAACTACAAACAACAAGCATCACAAAAATACCAATCAAGAACAAACAAGCCAAAAGAAGTGAGAACAAAAAAAAAAAAGATAACTTACCAAAGAGCTCCCTTTTGAGATTCTCAGCCATAGTATCATTGTTGCAAACAAAAATATATCCACCAACTGTCTCATTTCTTGGCAAAGATTCTGCTGGTGGCAAAGTCTTGAACCTTTTATCAACACCATTCTGTTTATCACTATTAACATCCTTGTTACTCTCTTTAACACTCTTGTTATTCTTCTTCACACTTTTATGCTCATCTTCAAAAAAAAATTTACCAAATTTCTTATTTATCCCCTTTGTACCTACTGCAACATTATTAGTACCCTTACTATAACTGAAGTTCAGAGCTTGATTTGAGTAAACCCCTTTGTTGAATCCACCATTTAAACCAACCCCAAGTACCCCTTTTCCGGCAGCACCACCGCCGTTCGCCGCCGTGAGAGCAGATGGGTCAGCAATTTTCCAGCCATCATTGCTAAAAAGATTGTAATTTGACTTGTTTGAAGAAGTATTAGCAGTCGAGTTGAGGTCACCACCTACCCTGATATCAAAATTTCTTCTTTCTTCAGGCCTTTTAGAGCCATAGTTATTGCTCCAAATTGAATCATTCAAAGAGAGATTTGCTAAGTTGTTGTTCTGCAGACGAAGCTGGTCACTGAACTGCCAGAAAGATGATTGATTGTTGTTGTTGTTGATCTCCATGAGTTCTTTTTGCGGTTTTCTTGAGTACCCAAGTGAGGAAATTGCGTAAAGATTCAAGCTTTACTGTGAAAAGAACGGATTTTTCTGCTTTTTTTGCACTTTTCTTGAATACCCAAGTGAGAAATTGTGTAAAGATTGAAACTTTATTGTGAAAGAATGGATTTTTATGCTTTTTTTGCACTTTTCTTGAATACCCAAGTGAGGAATTTGTATAAAGATTGAAGCTTTGTTGTGAAAATGGAGAAGGTGGGTGAGTTTATACGAAATTAAGGTGTAATGGGGTTGAGGAAATTTCCAAGAAAAGGAGGATGGTGGGGTGGGTAAGGAGTGTGGTGGTTGAGGGGGTGGGGGGGGGGATGGCGTGTGAGATTGTTAAAGGAGAGTGTGGAAAAGTAAACATGTACACAAAAAAAAAAGGAAAAGTGAAATAGTGGAAAAAAAGGAAAAAGGGAGGAAATTTGATGGGATCCAAAGAGGAGTGAACTATTTTTAATCCATCATAGTGTTATTATTTTTTATATCTAATAATAATTGGTACTACTATATCTCATGAAATTCATCTATGAAATGATGTTATTATAATACAAATACATTACTTTTATCTTTATATATAACTCATAGCTTATTTCGTAAAGCTTTCAAAATCTACTTATGACAATAATATAATGAAAGAGGATAACTTGTTTCTGATAGATCCCAACACTTATAAAATCTATTTCTTTGAAAGAAATTACTTTTTTTGCTAGAAATTTTTAAGCAAATTATTTAGGTAAAAAGTAATTTGTATTTATTTAATCGATTTGAAAAATAAATTTAATGATATTATATTTATTAGTACTTAAAGATAATAATTAATTAGATTTTGGATCTATATTAGGTGGGCGAATGAGAAAGCGATGACGGCAAACAAAATAAAAAATCACGCGGTTTAGAAAAGCTCGGAAAACGACAAGAAATTGGTGTTCCTCATTTAAATTTGTCAATAAATTTTTTTATTTAAATATTTAAAGTAAATATATGATAAATATTTAAAGTAAATATCTGATAAATTATTTATATGAGATATCTTAGATTTTAATTTTGGAAAAGTAATTATACGTATTCTCGAATGTTCATTAATATATTTATATAAATAAAAAGTTAACTTAATTACCTATTATATATAATGATTATTTTATCTTTTATATCTCACATTAGTTTTTTCTCTTTTTTATCTTGGACTAATAAGTGATATTCCTCTTTAAGTTTTTCAATGAAAAATATCTACAAAAAATATTTTATCATCTGATTATATGCTCAACTTTAATAAGCTAAATTTAATTGTCTACATAAAATTTATCGATAAATTTAAAAGGAATATCACTTATTAATCCTAGATAAAAAGAAAAAAAATTGATGTGAGACATAAAGATAAAATAATCATTAGATAATAGGGACTCTAAACTTTATTTTATATTCTATTTTATTCCTATTTTGTTAAATTTTTCATAAAGATATTCTCAATCATCTCTAATAATGATTTTATTTCCTTCCTTTATACTTTACCAAAATATTTATCCTCTTTGCTTTTACTTTTTTTTTTCCTTTTTTGCATTTTTAAAGCAGGATTAAAACTTGATAACTGGTAAATTCATTTCTTAATTTCAATTATGACATGAAATATTCATTTCATTTACTGATTTAACAATTAAATGTGGCATGCAAAAGCATTTAAAAAAAATCATATTTCAAATTAACGTGATTTGTAAATTCATTTTTCTCATCCAATTTACTTTAGCATGATTTTGAAATTGTTGATTTTGATGCAGGATCTAACATAAATAGTTTTCTATCTTAACATAATAAGGATAAGATGGTGTATCGTACGCATTATTTTTTTAATACACCATTTGTGAAATTATATTAAATATGTGTTGATGTAAAAAAACTTAAGTATTTTAAATTTGTACTAATAAAATTGAAGACGTAAAACGCATTTATCTTATGTGAAAATATATATTCTATATGACATAAGACAAATCAGTAAATAGTTTAAAGTATATATCTTATTTTTAAAAATGGATAAGGATAATTTTCTAGAAGGTCATACAAATCTTGTAAATCTACTAGTAGCTTCCAATTCAATGAGAAAAAAAGAATTGTGTTCACATGAGCAATTTTTTTTTATTTTTTTTTATTCATTTTTTGTTACTTAGTTGCTAAGTTAAGACTCTTTTTATACACTTGTGAGGTGTGATGTGGAATTAACACGTGTTATTTATGTGTTATCACATGAAACAACAAGGTTGATGTGGTGTGGGCCTTTTCAATTAGGTGGCTTTGTTTTTTTGGAAAAAAAGTGACATAATAATATTTTTGATTTTTCTCCCAGTTTTTTGGCAAAGTTGTTTAAACCAAATGTCATTAAAAAAAAAATGTATTTTATTTTATTTTTGCAAAAAATGGAAAATTACATCTTCAAATAGTAAAAAAAAATCAAAAAGTAAAACATAAGGGTTTGGAGAAAAATTCCAACAATTTGAAAAGAGAAAAGGAGGGGAAATTTCGTCTAGCATTCAAATTTATGAAAAATAGTGAGATTTTACTTGATTACGTAGCAATATTTTATCTCCAAAACAAAGTGGAAAACACAATATGAAATACATTGTATATCGTATACATTATAAGTGTATAAGTGTGTGTATAATATTTATGTAGCGCAATATATTATATCCCTGCACAAAATAATAGTAAAATACATTGTACTTATATGCTTAATAAGTGTATCTACATATGATATACATTATGTCATTATCTATGCTAATTGTATTCGCTCGCTTAATAAGTATATCTACACATCTAATTGTATCCTTGCGCATCTCCACATGATATACATTATCTATGTCTAATTGTATTCACACGCTTAATAAGTATATCCACACATCTAATTGTATCCTTGTGTATCTCCACATGATATGCATTATCTATGTCTCACTGTATTCACCACTTAACAAGTATATCCACACATCTAGTTGTATTTTTGCGTATCTGTTATAAAACTATAAACAATCGTTGTATCATTAAAAAAGAACAATTTATTTATTTTTTGCAAAAATTGTAAATTTCTTTGCAAATAGTAAGTCAAGAATTCTCAAAAAAGAATAAAAAGTTTTGGAAAATAGTTCCAACAATTTAAAAAGAAATAAAAAAGATGTCTTTTGGGCTATGGTTAATGGGCCCACTAGTTTGGACCTAGACCCGTTTGATCTATGGGCTTGTTCGCCTCTTCAACACCGATGACCATATACATGGTTTTTATTCATCACAGAATAATAATCTCGAGATAATTAATTTCATTTTCAATTCATATGATAATTTTGTTTATCTCATCCTTCATACAAAACTGACTTATAGCGAACGGTCAGCGTACAGAAGTTAAATTTAATGAACAAATGTCATGTTTTGCTAAGTTATTTTGTTATTGATCAAGGATCTTTTCCTGATGTTTCTTGTGACATTACTTATTCTTTTCAAGTCTACTTTTACTATTCTTTTTTTTCTTTGTTCAAACATTAATCCACTTATGCATGTCAAAAAAAAAAATCGAATAATAATTCTCCTAAATATAATAATTGTCACATATATCTTAGACGATTCTCACGTTAAAATAAAAAAAGGTAATTGTTGATTCTTATAGTGGATACATAAATTCATATAATAAGACATGTTATCGTTGCAAAGACTTAATTTCATTAAATAAGTCATAAATAGAACATGGCATATCTTACAAAATCATTGGTAGGTTTGGGGGTGGGGGGCCAATCAATTGTCTTTATTATATTACCAAGTCAAATAGTCAATGCGTTGGAAAACTATTTTATCAAATATTCAATCTAATTAAATAGAAACTTAATATATTATGGGATTTTTTTATCTTCAATTTTCTTTTCTTTATACTTTCAAAAACCAGCAAAATCTGATGTAGCATATAGACACTTTGAATTTTATCAATAGTGACCTCTCACCTTTATTTAATTTTCATGTGGTATTTGAATCAGATTGTATCACGTGATATTTGAATCATATTGTAAATATATTTTAATTGTTTCACTTAATATCAAGATGTAACGAACATGGCATACTTTAATTTAATTTATCGATAGTTTAGTTCGCTTCGTTAAAGTGAAATTTAAAATATTTATCATGTAAATTTTAAATTAATTAGGTCATGCAATGAAAAAATAGGAAGGAAACTTTGAATCAATGGTAAAATTATGTTATCATTATGTGATTGTGACCTATATATAGATCATGAATTCAAGTTGTGTAATCAGTCATTAATGTTTATATCGGAATAGACGGCAAACATCACACCTCTTCGGAATGAGACCATTCCATGATCCTGCATATGTTGTGTCCCAAATGGTCCTTTTATGCAATGAAAAGTTGGCAAACCTTGAAATTTTTTCTCATTGAATGAGGAAATAGACAGACCATTGCTTCATTTGACTTTAATCTAAGAAGATCTTAAATCACGATTGATCGCCTTTTATACTAAACAAAAAAAAACTCAATCTAGTTAGTATAACTCTCTTTTAAAAAACAAATTTACACTATGCTATCTACTCAATCTAGTTAGTATAACTCTCTTTTGAAAAACAAATTTACACTATGTTATCTATTAATTGAATGATCCCATGATTATTCCACACATACAGAGTGAGAAAAAATCAAGTTGCGAATATAGGCAGATCCACCTTAGGTGAAAGGAGGTCTGGTGTATAGTGTACTTTTTTTTTTTGAAAAATTATATGATATATAGAGATTAAATGTTAGTTATTATGAATACATATTTAATTTTGCACACCCTTAATACAATAGAGAATATATATATTTTTTCACCGAATTCCTGATTCCGCGATCGATTGCAAATGCACTAGTTAAACATGATTGTACCTTAGAGCCACACACATTTTTTTTTAAAAATAATATATATATAGTTTTTCCTTTTCCAAAAAAAAAAATAAAAATCCAAATATAGTTTGCTTCTAGAAACCCATCATTTGTATTAAATGATTTTTTTTTATTTTTTTTTGTGCATACACTTTGTGTGGGAATGATTTAGGGAATCCAAAACAACTCTAGCAATAACATAATGAAGGCAATTATTTAATATTGATCGATTCAAAATATGATTTAATCCAATATAGTAAGGTACTCAACCCTATGGAATTGCGAATATGAAATTCAAAAACCTTATATTATTCATAATTAGTTTGATATAAATACTTAATATACTTACATTTTTACCTTGTTCATTGATATATATTACAAGACGGATAATATTATAATTATTCGATATTCAATACCTACGCAAAAAAAATGAATACTAAAGTCATTAATTGATTTTGATAAAAGAAGTTGTTGAGAGTTTAGGAAGGCCTCCATAGAAGATACTTTACTATTGAATGCTCCTAGTCTACAAGTTGTTCATAGTAGTTAATTTTTCTTTATTAAAAAACTAGGTAAATTACAACTTTTATATTTTCTTTATTAAAAAGCAATATAGATTCTAATAAAAACATCAATAGCTACTCCAAAACTCTTTTTTAAAATAATAAAAACTCAATAAGTATGATCTCTACGATGACTTCTACCTGTTTCCAAATCAGATGTTATATAAAAATTATATCTAAAATATATTTATAGGTGGAAGATATGTATTATCTGATGAAATACGGAAGAATTGAAATTTTAGATCAATCCAAAAACAAATCAGAAGAATCCAAGGTCTTGGGGTCAGCGATTTGCCAACCACATTTAATTAAGGGAAAATAGTCTGATATACCTCTCGTTATGAAAGTGACTCATATATACTCCTATTGTTATATAAATGACTCACATATATTATTTTCCTCTAACGGAAGTGAAAAAATAGAGGAGGGATATCTTATATTTATTATTTTATAAATAAACGTGAAATGAGCTAAAATGACATTTATTTTGGTACAGAGGTAAGGAAGTACTCATTGTTTGATTTTGTGACTATAAACAAGTACACTAAACAACCCTTTAATGTCACATTTCTTGTTTGGTCTTGTGAATTTAAGTCTGCAACTGTCACAAAAATCATACTACTATATTAATGTGTTGCATTTATCGTCATTTTTTTTATACTATTTTCTTGCTTAGCAAATATTACTATATTTAGGCGGATTCTCCAAATCCCATGTGCAATTAAAATTATAAACTTTGTTATTTACTCCATTTTCTTGGATCTCTCTATGACTTGTCTTTTTCTAATTTCCTATATATCTACCAACATGTTATGTTGAATTAAAAGGGGAAAAAAACAAGAAGATTTAGTTTTTTTTGTGTTTGAGAAAATGAGTAGTATTACTTATTCTAATTTGATATTGAAGAATAGAGAATCAAGAATCAATGGTGGATCTCATTTACAATATAATGGACTTAGAGCTATTGAAACTGTGAAATTGACAGCAAACTCTGCTTCTTGTAAGCCAAAAGGTATTAATTATATGATCTTCTTGATTATTATTTTTTGATGATATATTAATAGACAGAAGAGACGGATTCAGGATTTGAAGTTAATGAGTTTGGAAATGAGTGTTATCTAGTGTGTTAAATGTACGTTTTAAGTTTTTTTTTTTTTTTTTTTTTTTTTTTTGATGTGTGTATAGTTCGAGCTAAAAGTAATAGATTCAGTTGAACACACAAAATCTGGTCTTTGTTTGTAGGACTAGATATCTAGGGGAATCTTAGTAGCTCAGTTTGGTTAGCTTAGTTACTGAATCCCTGTTAGTGAAAGTTTGATTCTTCACCTTATAAAAATGGAGTATGATAGTGCCTAATACTGTGGAGAAAATGTGGGAATATGTGTATCGGAAACGTCTCTACCTTAGACAAGGTAGGGGGTAAGATCTGTGTACACTCAATCCTCGCCAAACCCTACTTGTGGGATCATACTGGATATGTTGTTGTTGTTGTTAATGATGTTTGTTTGAATAAACTGCTGGATCTTTTAATGATTTACTGTTTCTGAATACTCTGTGTGGAAGTTGTCACATGTTCGAGACGTGGTAGGCTGTCTACATTGCACCCCTTGGAGTGAGGCTCTTCACCGAGCTCTGCGTGAACGTGGGATCCTTCACCCCTTTAGTTTTACTGATGATATATTTCCCTTGCATTTGTTCCAGTCTATTAACTTTTGTTCTGATAAGTGGTTGAATAAAGTTTCTCTTATATACTTGGTATTCAATTAAAGAGAAAATGGAAATGGAAATGCAACTTGTGGATATTAATGTTTAGAATATAGTATAAAGAATGGTAGAAAGCACAATAGTTCATGAATAATGTAACTTCATTTCTCAGCTGAATGTTTGTTTTGGGTGTGTTCGATAACAAGAAAAATGTTATCCTAAAAGTATTTGTATATAATCTGGACGGATACTATGGGAGGTGGGAGTGGAGTAGCGGTGTGAGGTGGTGGGGATGGGTCTACGGGGGTGGGGTGGGGTGAAGATGAGGTGTGTTGGAGGGTGGGGAGGACACAACAGTGTAGAACGTCACTTGTGAAACTTGTTTCCTCTACTTC